>JAUTBV010094284.1:0-17476 GCA_032361325.1 Lepetodrilus fucensis
ATACCACCCAACTATCTGACTATCTTGAGGTTATCCCTCTTCGCAATCGCCATGTCGACAGTAATTTGCTAAATTACATAGCCAATAACAGTGAGATAAGGTATTTGATCTATTGGTTTTAAGCAATCCATCATAATCTTTCAATCTCAATATGTCTGATAGACCCGGGTACAAAATAATGATAATAATTCAGTATAAAACAGTTCACGTCTCTCTCTGTCTCTCTCTGTCTCTCTGTCTCTCTCTCTCCCTCTCTCTCTCTCTCTCTCTCTCTCTCCCCACCCTCTCTATCTCCCCCTCTATCTCTCTTTCATTCTTTCTTTCTTTCACGAACCACTTTTACAGCTACAATAGTTTTAACTAACTATATTCTCATGTATTGTATAGCGATTAAATTGATTCGTGTCCACCCATTTGTCAGAACCCCATGTGTCAGACACCCACCAGACTCCCATTTGTCAGACTCCCATCTGTCAGACACCCAGATAATCTCTAGTCCATTACCTATGTGAATAATGGGCACGGCCCAACACAAATAACAGAACTATAAGTAAGAAAAAAAGTACCACATTCGAACCTTAAACCTCAAACATGACTACTACTATTATCTAATGGATTGATATCAATACATGCCATTCATTTATTTTTTTCAAATTTAATAACTGTCCTTTTGCGAATATTTACTATTTTTGAAGATGTAGGGGATGGTATAGTAAAACTTAATATTTCTGAAAGAGTTTGCAAGCTATTACACTTTAATGAGTTGTATAATGTATGTGAAGTAATAAGCAATACTCTTTATATCTTAATTACACTTATCCATTGGAATTCTAGCCAATTTTTCCAGATAACAAATTTAAAATGAAGGGAGAATTTTCTTTAATTTTGATTTATTTATTAAAAATAATGGCAAAGAAATGTACCACATTGGAGCCTAAACTATATAACATTAATACTAAACTATATGTAACATTAATACTAAACTATATATAACATTAATACTACTATTATATAATGGATTTAATGTTTCCACTTATATAAGTTGTCTTTTTACCATATTTTACCATCAATGAAATACCACCAAGCTCATATATCCCATGCAAGTGTAACACTTGCATGGGATATAGTAACCATGGTAACCATCAATTAAACAATGACATTATAGCAATAGGGAGGCCAGCCAATCAAACTAATTACACGGTCTAACTAACTGTCTAACAAATTGGTGTCTGACAAATGGGGTTTTGACAAATGGGGTAGAACCGTGCAAACAGATTTGGCCTAACTAAACGAAAGAGCAAAGAAATATACATCAGAGTTGTTCAGAACATGTATATTGATATTTTACGTTCGCCTCATCCAGTCATGGACCAGTTCTATGCAAGATTTTACGAAACTTCTTTTAATTTAGATGACACTTCAACTACGATTGTCTCCCCAACAGAGGTCGCTGCGCAGTGGGAGTAAAGGAAGTGACGTTAAATTCGCTATGTTTCCAAAATAGACTTATTTATTAAATCTGTGATAATATTGAATACATACAAAATCAGTAGAAGCATACAGTGATATTACACGATTAAGCTATGAGTGATTCCGAACAGAAAGGCATCATGTTGATGCAAGAAGCGGAGAAAAAACAGAAGGGAGCGAAAGGCTTTCTTGGAGGTTTATTTGGGTGAGACTGCGTGTGGAATATTTTGATCAACACTGTCACCATCGCATGATCCACACTCATGTCTGACAGTACCTAATGAAAATGCATATATATATTCTCCACCTATGGCCTAATTTACCTTATGTGTGTGCGAGCTTTTTAGAATAGTTGATGAGGAACTAGGAGTCTGTCGAATCAGTCACTATAATATTTCTGCTTTTTTTACCCCAACTCAAATAACCAAATCTCAAACCATTATCAACGTTTTTACACTATGTGATCATGGTAATACCAACAGGTTTTGCATGACATCGTTCCCGTTAGTGTGATCGTCGTGTATGGGTGAAAGATTCCCGCTGTGACGTAAAACTAAAGCCCTGATTAGACCTCCCACGGTTACTGCAGTTCTTCGCTGCATTTTCGTTATACCGAATCGCTCCTTTTAGAAACATGTGAACAGTTCACACTGAAAGCATGCAGGAAACTGTTCTCCAGTCAAAACAACGGAAAAAGCAAACATTCAACCACTGCGGCTGTCACACGCATTAGGTCTGAACGAGCCTTTACTCGATCACTTGTTCGTAGTTTCGACCTAGTAGAATCTTGAATGATAATACACTGTGAATTAAGTAAAGACGGTCATTGCAGTCACCATGGACACATGGTATTTATTATTGAATATCCTAAACATCAAATCGTAGCAAATGGGTGAAAGATTCCCACAGCGACATTAAACTCCATATTCACTGTGAACTCACCCAAACATCAAATTAGTAAATAATATGATTCAGTTGTTCTCTTTCCCTCTCTCTCTCTCTCTCTCTCCATTTATCTCTCTCTCCTCTCTCTCTCTCCCTCTCTGTCTCCTCTCTCTCTTTGGAATTACTCACATTGTCACAACATACTCACAGTCTAAATATATTGGCACCATCAAATATGCTCAATAACACAGTAAATATATTCTCATCATGCACATCATCAATACACATACTGATGATATATTCCATCATATGGTGAAAAGAACTGATAATCTTTCCAACCGGAGATGCCCTAAAGAGCAGTGCCTGTGCCTAATCCAACAGGGAAATTAAAGTTGAGCATGAGGTTATCTTTGATTGGAAGTCATTGCAGAATCAATCTGGTAGTTACAACACTTGAAATGTTTTATGTAGTTGCAACACTGCATTATGAGCATAAGAATACATATAAACATTTTGACGTATTTTACAGCGGCTCATCGAAGAATGAAGATGCTGCTGAACTGTATGTAAGAGCTGCAAATTCTTTCAAAATGGCAAAGAAATGGGCAGGTAATTACTGTGTGCTCTTTGCTGTTGGTAACTGTTGTACATATTAGCATGGTTAATGCTTATTGTTCGGCCCTGCCCCACACTCAATCACAGGCTGAAAGACTTGTTCGAAAATGCCTCTGTTCACCTAGCAGAGGTAGGGCAGGATGAGATGGACATACAAATGATAACCTTATATAGGGCCTTGAACGACAGATTGGGTTGTATAATCCCCAGGGAGTTGAGAAGGAATTTAGCGCACAGGTGATCTATTAACCAGGGTAGTAATGTAGTGTAGCGCTTTTGAGCATGTAGTTGGCACAATTATAAATGTTCACATATTATTACTTTTTTGTTTTGTTATTATTGTTATTATTATTGTTATTATTATTGTTGTTATTATTTTCATGTCTAGCCGCGGGTGAGGCGTTCTGTCGTTCAGCTCAGCTGCAGATGGAGATGGGAAGCCGCCACGAGGCAGCCACTCACTACGTCGACGCCGGCAACTGCTACAGGAAGGGCGATCCCAATGGTAGGTACAGTATGACAAGTGCGTGTGTGGGAAAGGGGTGTGTGTAGTGCACTGGCAGATTATTGGACCAGAGCTGAAGGATCCATGTTCAAACAGCTACATGGTTCCAGCCACAGTCGCGTCGTACTAAATGATAAGATCATACTTCCATGCTTGGTGCTCAGTATTAAAGCAGAGCTCGGCAGGATTGTCCCCCATCTCGGGGCCGGGTATGGTCCACAGATGGACAAGTAAAATAGCCCAAATTAATAAGCATTTTACCTACAGGGCAAGTAGTTTCATGTCCGATAGGCCACAGGGACAAGTTAATGTAGAGCCCTGTAAATTGGTAAAACAAGTACTGGTTGGCTCAGAGTCGTTAAATGTGAATTGGGATATCTATGTTCAAATTGCTGCAGGATATTCCATGAGCTAGCACCACCAGATGGTGGAAATTATGCATACAATGTACTACAGGGCTTGTGCAAAACTGTGTACAGGGGTTAACTTCAACTGTATTCTTGATGAGACAAGATATATCGTTATGTTAATGTAAAATTGCCTTGTGATAAACGTGTGGCAATTATTTTACAGAGGCAATCAAGTCGTTACATCGAGCAGTGACGATTTACACTGACATGGTAAGTAGCATCCTGACAACACTTTAGTGTTTAGTTGTAACCCACCTACCCAGGATTCATATCTTTATGTGACGTGTTGTTTTCCTATGATCACTCATTGATGCAAGTGTGGAAATGTGTTTGTCGCAAATATGTGAAAGATTCCTGCAGCGACGTTAAACTCCATATATTCACTCTCACTCACAGAAATATGAGAGCAAGAGATCTTACACTGCTCCAGGCTATCACCTAATTTATATTTTTCCTTCATCTGATACTGCCTGGTCATAATTCAGTTCATCCGGAAGTTTACGTTATCATTTCAGGGGAGATTCACAATAGCTGCAAAGCATCACATAACAATTGCCGAAATATATGAATCGGAGCTAGTCGACATGGAACAGGTTTGCTACATTATATTTATTATGGAAACATCCTTAAAGTAATTTATTACTGCTATGAATAAAATTGTTTACCCCTTATAGATTTCACTAGATATTTGTTATTCAGGTAAAAGTTGAGATCAGATAGATTGCAACAAAGATATTTTCCTAAAAGGAGATTAACATTATTGCATATACAGAAGATAAGCAAGTAGTAATGTGTGGCTATGTATCCACTGAAAAGGAAAAATGTTTTGCATTTTTTGTAATCTTTGTTGACTTTGATTCCAGGCAGTTGCAAATTATGAACAGGCTGCAGACTTTTACAAGGGCGAAGAGTCAAATAGGTAAGTGTTGTAGAAACTATGCCAGTAACAAGAATACTGTCTACCGTTGATACATTTACTAGTTAAATTGACGTATGTTTTACGTAGTCTTATTTCGAAGTGTTCTGTTCACAGTTCTGCAAACAAGTGTTTACTGAAGGTTGCACAGTTCTCGGCTCAATTAGAAAACTACGAGAAAGCTGTGGAAATTTATGAACAGGTGAGGTTATAGCTCAAATTGAAAGTAATTTGGTGTCCCATGCAGAGTTATTCCCCCTTGGCTGTGTGCTCTCAAACTTGTTCACTACTGACCCGAGAAGTAGATTTAACTTCTTTTGTAGCAGCACAACTGAAATCAATAGAACCCATTATAAGAATCATTAACATCTACCATCTACAGGTTTACTGTAACAGTGACACTTGGAGCTACAGGTGTTGTAGGTTTGCTCCTGCCGAAAACTGAAAAAACTTAATTTGAGTAAAGAAAAAAAGAGAGAAAAAAAAGCAAATAATTTTTATTTGGTATTTTTTATTTGTTTTGAGTAAGATAATCTTGAAAGTGTCTTTGCAGCCCTATCGAGAGAGAAGAAAACGCAATGTTAGTTGATGTCTTTCTGTATGTTTCAGGTGGGCATCTCTGCAATGGACAACTCTCTGTTGAAGTACAGCGCTAAGGACCACTTCTTCAGAGCCGCGGTGTGTCACATGTGTATGGACGTGATCGACGCCCAGCTGTGCGTTCAGAAGTACGAGGACATGTTCCCGGCGTTCTCGGACGCCAGAGAGTGTAAGCTGGTCAAGGTAGGTCCTATACCTCTCATCTAGCGTCATCTCATATTAGTGAGGGTTCGACGTTCTGGCCCCCATTCCACAGAACAATCGTAGCGCTACGAGTACGAGTATCGTAACTCCTTAGCAACTCCAGGAGTTATGATTCTCGTAGTGCCACATATTGTTCTGTGGAATGGGCTGCATGTATTAAAATTTCACTTTGTAAAATGAATGTATTTTGTATGCATTTCTTTCTCATTCATTAATACAAATGTCCTCGTCTTTCTAAATGCATTGTTCATATGAAACATTGTATATTGTTCAAAGGTGGATGAAGAAAGTTGACATTATTGTGTCATCCATAAACATGATAACTCCATGTTTTGTTTAATTTGACATGCCCCAAATATGGTATAACTGAGAAATCATTCAGGTATTATTATATGGTGTAGATCTGGGCAAATTATGTTTAACCCTCTCCCTGCTGGATTAGACAAAAGCACTACTCATTAAGGCATTTTCGGTTGCCTTCAGCAGGGAGAGAGTTAATATACTAGTAGTAAGAAGTATGGTTCAGGTCAAAACCGAGTTGAGAGGTCACACACTCCAGCTCACCAGCAATTTATTTAAATAAATAAATTGACTGCTTGGAAAATTAGCTGATTTATCGATAACAGATCATTTTGAAGGAAATCGATCACTGTCAGTGGTGTAGGATAATCAGTTCTTTAAGTTTATACGATACAAATTTTATGTTTGAGTCACTTTAAAAAAGACGTGTTGGTGTGATGTAAAATATCTGTTGTTGTTTCCAGGCGCTGCTCACGGCCTGCGAGGAGGAGAACGTAGACGCGTTCACTCAGGCGCTACAAGAGTACGACAGTATTTCGCGTCTCGACCAATGGCTAACCACAATGCTGCTCCGCGTCAAGAAAACTATCTCCGCCGAGCAGGATCTTCTTTGAGGTCTCCACCACAACAGACAATTGTTATTTAATACACGTCGTGCATCTGTGTTACATCGATACCGTGTAGGCTTGTACTTGCAAGATTTAACAGGTTTCTGCTGGGTGGATGTAGGGTAGCATGCTATGGCTTAATTGAGGTATAATCATTCATCTTGAAATTTCATCTTGGATGTTGGATTGTCATAACCGTACTGTTAACATTTTGTTTGACCGTGCTGAGGCCATGTCACTATTGTGTACGTAGCGACATTGCTAAACCTCCATGGAGGAAAATGTGACTCATTTGGGAATCATCTGATTTTCCTATACGATGTCTTACCGATGTTGGTATGTATACGATAGCTTCAAGAACATGGCTCCCTGTCTGTTGGTACAAGCACTTGAAACAGATTTGCATATTGCTATTGGTGGCACTAAGATATATGGCCTGTTATGTGTCGTAAGCATCAATGCAAAGATCCTGACATTTGGTACACAGGTAGGAAATCCATATTACAGACCTTTTTATTGTATAATTTGATTTTGGTTAAAAGTCCATCTAGATAAATCTTCATGTATTCATCTTGATATTTGTACCATTATATACACGTCTATATTTAGTGGTTGTAGTAGTTAAAGACTGTTGTGTACATTCACAATCTTGTAGAGCTGCAGGTGAGATAAATGAAAGAGACTAAGAATGTGCTATGCTACTCACTTCCTAGCGATGGTGCACGTGTAGGCTTGATAATTATTGGTCGAGGTGTTGACAGAAATTCAATGTGTTGTACATATATACATATATATATGCCATTCCTCGCTATTGTAATATTTATTGATGAAAATCCTACCTCCAAGTAAATGCCACGCATGGAATAAAGTTACAACTTGGTGTCATATCATACATTATAAAGTCATAGCCTATATCAAATTGGTTGCAATATTAAAATGCTAGTCTTTATCTAATCCAATTCCTGCGTTTCAGCAAAGCTTTCTTAATAACTTTAACACTATGTTTTCTGTCTGAGATAAAAGATATTAATAGTAAAGTACAGTATTCACTTAAATTACCATGTTTTCAACAATATTCCATGAAAATACAGTCTTCAATTCTTACCATGAAAATATAGTCTTCAATAATATTTCTTACCATGAAAATATTGTCTTCAATAATATGTAATTCAATTATATTGAAACACTATTTGGTACACTAATGTCTAGACATTTCTCAGTAGTGCAACCTATGCAAGGTTGTTGGCTGATGTAGGGTCTTCACACAAACACAGCCATGTGTAACTGTAAATACTGGTACTCACATGGATTTAGTATCTTCATGTTTTTTTCTCTCCATTTATTACATATGCATTTATAACTTTACTGTCGTACCATTTCAATCATGGAAACTGTTATGCCAGGTCCAGGGCTTCTGAAACCCTACGAGTACGATTTCACACTCACGCTCCCAATTATCCATGGGGATTTGTTAACAAAACCTTGAGTTGAGAATGAGCTTGTACTCATAAGTTTCGTAATATCGGGGCCAGGCCTATCATGTATATTAGAATGTAACTGAGAGTTATGCCAGGTCCAGGGCTTCTGAAACCCTACGAGTACAATTTCACGCTCGCGCTCCCAATTATCCATGGGGATTTGTTAACAAAACCTTGAGTTGAGAATGAGCTTGTACTCATAAGTTTCATAATATCAGGGCCAGGCCTATCATGTATATTAGAATGTTCACTTCCAACTGTACAATGTATAGTGATGAATAACAACTATGTCGGAGAACATAAGTGGTGTTTTCCATATGCTTTACTGAGAGTATTGTTAACATTAATCATTCATGTACAGTTAAGTTACTTCTTCAATTTATTGTACGTGTATTGTGTAATATAGGTGTAAATTTGTCATATATCTAGTGCCAGAGGTATGTGTACGTGTAGATATAATTTGTAGACAAGCTTAATATCGGCAACAAGATCAGGAAACATTTTGAGTACGATTTCATGCTTAAGCTCATATTTTATATGGGAATTTGTGAACAGAACATGTGTTGAGCATGAAGTTGTAATCGAAAAAAGTTTCATAATATTGGGGTCAGATGCAACTGCAGACACTATTTGCCATATACTAATATGCACGACGAGGTTCTTCAACTTCCTGTCCTCAATTACAATCGTATTTGTAATCCAAACTTCTTTATTTATTGTGTGTCTGTTACAGGTACTGTGTAGATCAGTTTCATTATGGATAGTTAGTATCTGAATTTACTATTGCATGCCAGGGAATTGTATCTTGCCCAAATTTGGTAATCATTCCAATCAAACATGTAACGACAGTTTTAAAGAATTGAATGTTGTATTGTGCATTGTTCACTGTGACTAGTGTTTAGCACACATGTGTACAGTAGAAGTTAATGATCATAGTATATAGAGTATTTTTAGGTCTCACATGTCAGTATTGTTAGAGGTCAAAGGTAAACATCATGAAGTGACAAATTTGAAGTGAAAGTGTTGGTAATCTATGCTTAACCTTCTCCCTGCTGAATAAAATCAAAGTGTTCGATTTCTGCATGTAATCGGGCAACTTAAGTCGCCTTCAGCAGGGAGATGGTTAAACCTGCCCATTTTCAACTGACTGAGATGTTAAGCAATACATATTTCGCCCGTTGTTCAGAATTTAAGATATTGTGAATGTAAAGCAAATTTATAACCATTCTATTTGCTCCTGTTGGAAAGATTAATGATATTATTCAGAAGTAATATATGCAATATGAACTGAACAATTTTACCGGTACATGTACCTACATTGTCCATCTCACGTTTCATATTTGTTTGCCATATTACGAGAATAACGCATTGAGGCTTCTAACAGTAAATGTGGAAATGGTAACAGCAGAAAATGTAAGTGGAATACAGTTTCCTCTCTCTAAACATACATCTGCATGAGTTTTACATTTTCATATTGATGTAAACGTCTGTAGTGAATTGGACATCCAGAATAAATTCACATTCTATTGCTTGTTTGTTTGTTTGAATCCAACCCATCACAAAGCCAAGTCACCTTGAATTGTACGTTGTGCTTTTCCGCATGTCAAACATGCAAACAGACGATACCGGTAGTGTCAATCCAGAATATTCCTGTTCACACATTATTTGCATGGAAAAAATGGAGTCGTTAAGCATATTATGTATACAGATTGGATCTAGAGTACCAGCTGTCAATAGATTAATTTTGCCAGTTTTAGTGAGAAAGGCCAATTTGAATACAAAACAATCGTCATGACATTGAATCCCAATTTATTAGGACCGATTGATACAGTACACTTCCTTTTGTCATTACATTTCTTACATATTTATATATAATTGGCTTTAACATCTGTACACAAAGACCATATGTACACAAATTTACAATTCTGCATTGTACATGAAATTTATTACACAATAACACTTGTATCCACATATCGCTCGTTCACAATACTTAACATCAACAATAACATAAGAAACAAGTACCCCTCGAATATAATTGTATTTATGATAAATTGCTATATTTCTAGTGCCCAGCTATATAGCAAAACATGGAATAATTCCAACTAATTTCTACGCAGTCAAGCAACATGGCAAGAACATTGTACACGGCTGAACTATCTGTATAAGGCTGACTACAGTCTCTGTGATTTATCAACTTGTGCCTTGCTTACCGACAGTCATTGAAACTGTGCTCTTTAACCTTCTCCCTGCTGAATAAAATCAAAGTGTTCTATTTCTGCATATAATCGGGCAAGTTAACTCACCTTCAGCAGGGAGAGGGTTAAAAGTTCAACTCTATGTCCGACAGTTTCACTATTGATCTCTGGGCATTTCCATATTACTGAATCCACTAGGCGAGTCGCTTTTAATCGCCGCAGATTTATTCCGACCCTGGCACTGTTTGATGTACTCCACCCTCTATAGACAATGCTGGTGCAAAGTTATCGTCCCAATCTCTACTCGAAGTCGAAGACACAGTTGTAAGAACTTTGTATATGTTCTAGGTGGATAGCAAATAGCAGTTGTAATGCTAAACCTAACTCGATGAACATATTGTGCAACACTTGGTCAGTATTCTGGCTTTCTCTGTATTTGAAAGAACTTTTATTTGCCCAGTGTCCTGCTTTTCATAAAAATAACAACCAAATTAATTAAGGGCTTTTTTAAAACATATAAATTCTTCTTTGTATTACCGTAACAAAGAACTTTCAAATGTCGACATGATCCAGATATTTCTTCAAGAACTTGCAAACACATTGGAAGAGGAATGGCACCAGATTTCTCATGTAGAGTTCTGATAGCTTACTACCACATTTCGGAATAATGAATGAATTGGTGCATTATGCTGTGACGTAAAGCACTCATTCATTCATTCATAAATGTTGTGGATCATAAATAATTTTGTTGAGTATAATGACAACTGTCAATATAATTATTAATCAATAAAAACTAAAAAGATCAGCTGATCAGACAGCTCCTCTTACATATAAATACTTGACAGCATAATGAGCATTAGATTGAAAATACCTTCCCACATTAAAGAAGTTATTTAGAACTCACGACAGTCACATGGGATGCTCGCTATACAGAACACGGCCCCGTTGTTCAGGACTATTGTAAAGTCGACGCTTTCTATTGTGGCTGGAGCCCAATTACAACTAGTGTAGTGCTACAACTGTTCTGAGCAACTGGCCCCAGAGTTCTAGATAATCATATTGTCCAGGGGTAATGATGGAGTAAATAGTGGCAATGTATATCAGAAGACGAGACATGTTGCACAAATGAATGCAAACATTGCACTGACATATATAAATTATAACGGATGAAGACTTATGTGTGAACATGGTGAACATCAATATGCAAAATATATATTATTTCCAGAGTCTGTACATTGACCGTGATGTACGTTATCACAGCTCAGTATAAACACCATCATCCCATGTACAAGATAGTCCTACTACATTAGAATATTTATACGACATTAGTTTTCCCCCAATTGCATCTAAATAATACCGATTTACAAAATGAATATATTTCTCACAACCCAAGACAAATGCTATTGTTTACAAGAATTCATATCCCCATAAATATTCTTGTCCTTTTATTGGCAGTACAAGACTCGATTTGCTCTTGGATGATAATGATGATGATAGCTCCTTTGTTAGCATCAAAGGCCGAATACAGAATGGAGAGGGGGGTTAACAATAGTCCACGGTTATGGTTGGAATTCTGGCCCTTGTTCCATAGAAAAATCATAGCACTACAAATCTTGTATCAGCTCTTGTATTTCTTGTGAGTTCACTGCTCTTGTATCTTGTGAGTTCACTGCTCTTGTATATCTTGTGAGTTCACTGCTCTTGTATCTCTTGTGAGTTCACAGCTCTTGTAGCTCCGTGATCATTCTATAGAACAGTACCCAAGTTGTCCTAGAGTTGCACCATTTCTTAACAGGAGTGTTCAAGTATTTATGAACAGGAAGTAGTTCCTTAACAATGTCCTTAAATCAACAATCAATCTTGCTACATGTTCCTGGTAACAACATTGTCCAGTGTGAAAGCTGCGAGTGTATGTGATCACAGAATGCTGATTGTGTATTTGTGTGTGTGTGTGAGGTGTGTGTAGGTGTATAGGTGTATGAGTGTATGTGTGTGTGTATGAATGGGGTGAGTGTGATGTGTTTGTGTGTGTGTGTGTGTGTATGAATGGGGTGGTGTGGTGTGTTTGTGGTGTGGTGTGGTGTGTTTGTGTGTGACTGTAAGTGATCACAGACTGATGTGTGTAGGTAGGTGTGTGTGTGTGTGTGTGTGTGTGTGTGTGTGTGTGTGTGTGTGATCACAGATGTCTGGATGCTAGTGTGGAGACTCGCCAGGGGCTTTGGGTTGGTAGTCTGCACTGTGCATCTCTGGCTGGTATGTCAGGAGGACCACCATCACCCACAGGTGTAGCAGAACCTGGAACACAGGCCGAACACACAACAACTTAGCAACCACACTAAACTTGCAGACAAATATAAGAATGCTTGTACTTGGCATGACTAGTAATGTGGCTTTAGTAATCAGGAAAAAATTATTGGACACATGGATATAAGTCAAATGCTTTGGTAAAAATACAGTACTAAGTCAACTAATCCATGTTTGACAACATGAAACTTACCATATATACAATAACAAACACTCTAGCAATGGGGTACCTCCTCAAGAATATTCCAAGACGAACACTGAAAATAAAAATGTTAGTGTGAAAAATACGGAATATATTTTTACACCAATAGTCGCACTACCTCCAAATAAAATATTAGAAATGTTTCCAATAAATATTGTTTAAATTTTACTTATTTTTTTAAATTGGATCCACCGCGGAGTGGACATCACACTGTACCTGAACCTGTCTATGACATTCGCGGCCCTCTTCATCCTCCTGGTCACCTCGTGGTCAGCTGGCCCTTCACGCAGGAACCCTGGCACCCGTTGGCGGACCGCTGAAAAAATAAGAAAACATCATTCACAGAAGCTGAGCACTGGCTTCAAATAAACTGTTGGAGGGCATAGCTATTATTAAAACACAGGCATGGCAATTCTCAGAGTCAGTGGGTGCACAAGTTAGACCTCAGGCTGATGCCCACGATCTTACTTTTCAACCCCTTGGTCTTACTACAGGCACCAAGACCTTATTCTCGTACTATAACCTTTACGTACAAAACTTTTTGAGTACAATTTCACGTTCAAGCTAAAAGTTTATACGGGAATTTCTGAACAAATCCCCACATGAAATCGCACTGAATAAAGTTTGGTAATCTTGGGGCCAGATCTATGCTACTATCCTCCACCACATGCTGAGAAGGAAGTACGTCAGAGTTACCTAACTTACCTTCGTCGTCGTCATTGACGCTGACTACAGTAGGTGCCATACGTGTGCACTCCTGGATGTCTCGATACTGTTGCTGAATAAAGGAAGAAATGAATGATGGAATGAATGATGGAATGAATGAAGGAAGAAATGAATGAAGGAATGAATGTAGGAAGAAATTCATGAATGAATTATTGCTTTTCGTCACAGCAGGCATATTTAACTCACACATGACGATCACAATATTTAGATTATGATATAATTAAATATGTAAGACAATAAAACCAGCATGAAAAACCACGTTGCTGCAGATAATAATTGATCGATGTATAAAAGTTATAATAATAAAACTGGTACAATTAGCTTCAAAGATTTATATAGAGAATAACGTTGCAATGCAAATCTTTAATGCATTTTTAATGGAACTTTGATTTGGCTTGCACAATGAGGGGAGACAATTCAAATTAATAGCACAACCTGTATAATTTCAATACATAATATGAACTATAAAATTAATAGACAATATGACCTGCACAATGACAAAATTTCCATAATAGGGACTACAAAATTACACGTCAACTTATGACCTGAGTAATATTACATAGGGGAGAAAAACTCCAATCGATAACATAATGAGGGGAGACAACTCCATACATACCTCCATCCTTTCCAGTTGTAAGCCAAGGGAGTTCTTCTCCGTGCTGAGGGCTTCCAACACTGTCTGCTTCTGTATCAGGCTGTCTGTCAGGGCTCGAACCCTCGACTCCAACTCACTCTCAGACGTCGAGCTGATACTCTTCGTCATCAACTGCAAATAAATTAAATCTGCTGTAAACATAGCAAATTATTTATCAAAAAAAGTGGTTAGCTTTCAAGATCATTCTAAAAACAGTTCCATTTATGAGAATATGACTAAGCATAATTGAGCAGATATTTCCTGGATAATGGCACTATATAAATCATGTAACTTTTACTCATATTATCTTGCATCGATGTCAAATGATCTTTTTTGTTCACATGCTCTTGATAATGTCGCGCTTGAGAGGGAAATAAATTTCTCAGCAGGAGTATAAAACATACTTATACTTATGCCCATGCTGCTTTCATTTTTTTAATTTAATGTTTTTCTTTTTGGAATTTGGGTTTAAAGTCGTTTTCTAGAATCTTTCACTAATATCACGAATTGTCAGTTTCGGGCAGGAGGAAACCCGCAACATCCGTAGCGCTGAATGTTGCAGTAAACCTGCGAGCACCGGCTGGTACTGACAAGACCAAGGATGATAACTGCATTGCCAACAGTCAGTGCATCCTATCAATATCGCGTCAGAAAGGTAACTTTTGCGAACATTGATGCCGGGCCCCCGGGACTGCATTTTTTCTAGGTATGCAATTTTAATAAATGTATTAGAGAGTTGACACTGACTTAGCCATACATACCTGATTCCGCAGTTTATCGATTTCTGCTTCTCTGTCCCTAATACATGTTTGGAAGGATGTTTTCTGCTTGTTGATCTCATCTATTGCATATTGTAGTTCCTGTTGAAGTTAAACATTTACAATAATAATTTTTTAATATCCTTAATATATTTACCATTTCAGTTACAACAATATTTTGTACTTTAATTTGCTTGTTCCTAATGATGTGAACACCTATAATTCTTAATTTAGGATTTTTCTTATAATTCAACCAGCTAATTAAAAAAATTATTATCTTCTGTTCAAATTATTAGGATAGTTATGGCAGGACATCCTACCTGTTTCTGTTTGAGTAGTTCCTGCTCCGCCTCTTCTCGCCTCCTCTTCTCGTCTCGGACCTGCTCCTCTAGACTCTGGATCTCGTCCCGTGCCACGTCGCTGTCCTGCTGCATCTGTGACTCCAGGTCCTAGCAGAGAGACAACAGCACATACTACAGGTCCTAGCAATTGGACAACATGATGTACATTTAAAAAAAAAAAAAATTTAATTGGCGTTTAGAGTCACTTTCAAGATTCTTTCACTTATATCACGACTTGTCAGTTTAGGACAGGAGGAAACCCACAGCATCCATAGTGCTGAATGTTGTAGTAAACCTGCGAGCACCGGCTGGTACTGACAAACCAAGGATGATATCTGCATTGCCACTCAACAGATATCGCTTCCTATCAATATCGTGTCAGAAAGGTAACTTTCGCGAACATTGATGCCGGGCCCCCGGGACGGGATTTGAACCTGGAACCTTTGGCTCCGAAGTCCAACGTTCTACCACTGCGCGATTTAAACTCAGGCCTTTTGACTACGAAGTCCAACCGTTCTACCACTGTACTACCACCCACCCAGAGAAACAACAGGACATACAGGCACCAGCATCAATACAACAAGACACACATAAGGCCATAGTTATTTGATTTCCAAATTTTATTACTTGCAAAAAATATAGAAGTTGAACGTACCTGTATTTCTGAGCGTAGGTTCTCGGCTGCCATCTTGTTCTGCTGGAGCTCCTCGCGGAACATGTCGCGCTCCTGCTTGACCGAGTCGTACTCCAGACTGGACACGCTGACTGAGTCGCCAGACATGGTCGCTCCTCCCTCCCGCAGACTGGCGATCAGACGCTCCTTGCTCTGAACAACACGCAAGTAGATAGTCAGTAGTCGTATCAGTATCGTAGAAAATTAACATCACTTTGATACCGTATTCGATGTATTAAACGCCCTGCTGCAATAAACGTCCCCTTAAACTATTTTAATACATTTCCGCCATCTTTGTTATTGTCTCCCCGCTAAATTACCTCTCTTTGTCGCAAAATTACCTCCCCCTGTGTTATATTTTACGTATCTTTACCCAAATTTGAAGGAAGCAAAGTAAAATATCACATTTTTCACATGCAATTTGTGTTTCTTTCCGACTTTAATAAACGCCCCCCAAGTATCATTTTTTTAAATGCCTTGGCCGTATAATATGTCGAATATGGTAGTAAATGTGAAGTTTATTGACGATACAGAGTATAAACAATAAATGAATTAATTTCGCTTTGACGTACAAACCTGTAAAATTCTGGAAGCCTTTTCTTTGTAATCAGCGAGTTCTTGCCTTGCATTGTCTGTTGAAGTTTTGGCTGTTTTCAGTTGGACTGATATGTTTGTTATTTTTCCTGAAAAAATTTAATACACATGATCATTCTTATTTTCTAAGTCAACACAGATGAAAATCATATACATTTTTCACCCGTACGTAACAATTCTAATCTCAGCGTAGACTGGTGGAGCTAGTTGACTGCAGTGACGCGACTGTTGTATTACCTCGCTCCTCACTGACTCTCCTCTCAGCGACAGTCAGAGACTCAACCATGGCCTGTTGTTCCTGTTCCAGTCGACTCTGCCGCTCACTTGCTTCTCGCTGTAGCAGAAAATAAACAAAAATAAGTCACATAAACTTTAGCTCTTGTTAGTCATTTTTAATAGAATCAGGCCCCGAGATTACAAAATATTCTGAGCATGATTTCATGCTCAAGCTCAAATTTAATATGGGGATGCATGTGCAAAATCCCAAAAGCATGTTGGGGCCAAATCAAGATTTGTTTTAAATACAATTTCATCCTCAAGCAAACATTATATGGGGATTCATGCACAAATTGCACTTCATTTTTATTTATATAACGTCAGGGCCTCATGATCAGTATTTGACCCCTGACCTGTGCATGTCTGAAGGCTTCCTGTTCTCGCCTCAGGCTTCCCTCGACCTCTATCAGCTTCTCCTTCAAGGAGTCCAGAGCCTGGCTATGCATCCCGCTAGAGTCTGTGTGGTCCTGAAGTATCCTGAAATAACACTGGCTGTCAATGCTACACTCTGAATACTAAACTAGCCACGTACATGTAACTTTAACAGTACATCTAATTATGATAGTGTTTGAAAGGTAACTTCCATCACAGGGACTTGTGGAGCGGAGCCAGTAGATCTACGTCTGACTTGTCAAAACTAGTAAACAATTATTTTTTTTACAAACATAATAAAAAAAGTCATAAAAAATATCTGTACGTTTGTTGGAACTAATAACGCATAAATTTGCATTCAGTTATTAAAAACAACCCAATTCTAAATTTCATCATATTTCCATACACTG
>JAUTBV010094295.1:4743-17474 GCA_032361325.1 Lepetodrilus fucensis
AAGAGAGCGCTGTGGTCTCTTAGCGGCTAAGAGAGCGCTGTGGTCTCTTAGCGGCTAAGAGAGTGCTGTGGTCTCTTAGCGGCTAAGAGAGCGCTGTGGTCTCTTAGCGGCTAAGAGAGCGCTGTGGTCTCTTAGCGGCTAAGAGAGAGCTCTGTAAAACGTTACCCTGTTCTGTATCTCTGTCCTATGCTTTTACTATTACTAGATTCTAACGGGTTTATACAATATTTGTTCTGCTCTTTAACCACGGATGCCAACATTACGTGTTTCACATTAATGTACTGTCGAGAGATGACAAACATTGACAACGCCATTGTTCTTGGAGCTACGCATGCGACTGAATTAAATTGCATGTGTACAAAATACGGTATGTAAAAGAAGAATGTCGCATATAATTTTCCGCCCAGCGTAGACTGCAAGGTAAACACGTACCTGTTATTTATTTTAGCATGTACGGCAAACCTATCGTACTATCAAGGGGCTTTTCAAATTACACCAGTGACTAGGAACACAATACGCCGTTATCGGAAACATACCGGCGAATGTTTAACTCGACCGACAAACCCCAATATAATATATACATATCCAATACAAATATTTCTCAAAATGGCGCGCAACGAGTTAAAGTCAAGTTGCATGCTCTTTGGGAGATTTCAAACAGTTGGACTACCACGTTGTGTTTAAACCTCAACGCCTCAATTTCGTTTCAGGTTTATTGTCCTTAGCAACTGCTAGGACACCCGCGTTATTTCATCTGCCAAGTGTCCACCGGGGCGAGATTTGCCGATACTTCCAGCTCGTATCCGTGACCAAGACCGGCAGTAGGACGTCTACAGGTGAACGGCGGTCGTGAACTAGCAGACGACAGTTCGTATCAGGTCCTCCTACTCTGGAGGATGCACGACAACGGCATGGAAGTGCAGCCGCATTATATGAACGGATCTACCCAGGGTGTTACCACGGTGTTCTACATCAACGGGGACGACAAATTCCCGGGAAAGAAAATCCTCTTCAACCTGAAGAGGAATCGCAATTTCACGTCGTGTTTGGATCACTTGACGGAATCCTTGAAGCCTGCGTTTGGTGCAGTGAGGAACATTTTCACACCGGAAGGAGGTCATCGTGTTGGTGGATTTCAGGACTTAAACCCCGATGGGAAGTACGTGGCCGCAGGACTTGCGTCCTTTAGGAAATTCAGGTAAGGACAACAACACACAAAAGCAACAACAACAAAATAACAACAATATTTACCACCCATTTCACAACCGTATATTTGCTAACACCGTATCTTTGCGAACACCTTACAATCTCTTCGAACAAATTCAATGTGTCCGTCTTAAGAACAGTGTCTTCTATATTCATTCGATGACGCGTGTTAAAACATCGAACATTAAAATAGAAATTAATATCAATTCATCACTACAGTATATATAATTTTTTTTTAAAGCCATTATGTATATTGTTTACATTTCAGACGTATTTGTGGTTTACTATCCATTGATATATCGAAAATGCCATGTTTTTTTCAATGCTTCTTCCGGGAAGCAAATGTGTAATCTACAACCACTATAACTATAAATGATTAATTTGAAGAAGTTTTGACCTTTCGTACAAAGAGTATTCGAAACGTGGATACACAGACCAGGCAAATCGATGACGGTAAATGCCTTGGAAAGAAATAAACTTGATCGTCCAGACGAAAACTTGTAACCACAGCTTGTTATATACAGAGCTAGTTTAGTTAATAATTGGCCTATACGTAATTATAGGAGTTCTATCCCAGTCTTGAACAGTCTACAACACACTGAACTCGTTCCAATCTCCCTATCACACGGTTTACATATAGCAAAACTACATTCAATATTTGTACAGGAAACACAATTTCATGTGACATTGAATTATTAATAGCTGACGTTAACAAGCAGAGAAAGATGTTGGCCAAGATACTATGAGCATTAAGTGGACATAATTCTGCCCAGCGTTCTTATCTCACGGTCTTGTGTATACACATGGTGTAGTATCGAAAGCCATGGATTGTATTTACAGGTTATGCCATCACCCACTACATTTTGTTACAGTCTACACATCAAGTGATGATGATATATGAGATCAATGTTGGGCAGTATCTCTCCAGAGGTTTAGTTGAAACCTTTGTTTGCATTGATGTTATTCGATCAGTATGGTAAACATCCAACGTGTAGTATGTTAGCCTGATTATGGAATTGTATCTAAATTCTGAACATTGGTTTCTGTGTGTGCTAGCCTTGAACGCCTACTGTTGTTGGTCGTGAAATTACTTGATGGTAATAAAAATATAATTATTCCCCCAAAAAGCCCATTTGATATTTGCACTATATAAATGTGTATAATAATAATAATAATAATAATAATAATAATAATAATAATAGCTTGATGTGTCCACACACGTCTTCTCAGCGGAAGCCAGCCAGATTGAACAGCAAACACCACGCAATAGTGACTAAATGACCAAATATTAAACATTATAAAGTGGCAAGATGCTCTTTGTACAGATAAAATATTGGGGTTATTGCGTATTCAAATACAAATATCTTTCCCCGACAAATATTTCTTTTCATATGTTTAACTAATCTAAATATATGTTCGTTGTTTCTTAACGGAATGCACCTACTCTCTCATAATTATGTTGAGCACCATTCTGAATGGAGGCACGACAGAGACAGGGAGAGGGAGAGAGAGAGAGAGAGAGAGAGAGAGAGAGAGAGAGAGAGAGAGAGAGAGAGAGAGAGGGAGAGAGAGAGAGAGAGAGAGAGAAGGAGAGAAAAAGAGAGAGAGAGAGAAAAGGAGAGAAAAAGAGAGAGATAGATAGAGAAAGAGAAAGAAAGAGAGAGAGAGAGAGAGAGAGAGAGAGAGAGAGAGAGAGTGAGAGAGATATTTATTGTTATATAGAGCAGCAAAATTGTTAACACATACATGACAGATAATGGTCATTGGGTGAAATCTTAATTAATAATTTATTTTTGAATTGGTGTTTAGATTGCAAGATGAAACCTATGTAGCAGTAAGTGTCATGGTAACCACGCCAGCACTGAGGAACCATGGATGTTATTGTTTTATGGAGAAGAAGACATTTTTCACCCATACATAACTGTTCACGGCTGATATATTGAATAGCACTATTTGACTGAGAACATTAAGACAGGTGACACAGATAAATGGTACTTTCTTAGGACAGCCAAATTTCTTCATAAAATGAGTGAATTATTGTTTTATGTCATAGCAGGAATCTGTCACCATATGTGCCGAATCCTCATCCAATGAAATTTCACTACTAGTGTCACATGGTACACATTTATCCACTATTAAAAGTACATGTATGACCATAAAGTAATAATTTTCAGAGCCATTTAGTGCATGCAGAGTCTAAGAAGGGCGACAATTTCAGTGTATTAATAATTTAAGACGCCAAAATAGATTTTCTTGAAAAGGTTTATATTAATATTAACATTTTACATTTTTTCCCCGACATAACACATTCAGTCAGGCCTGTTCACAATGTTTTATGGTTGAAAAATATGGATGGAAAAAAATGACAGGATGAATACGAATGCATCTAGATTGACGTTGATAACATTTATGTAACATTCTAAATTGTTTTTGTATATTAAATTATATCTTTTATCAAAGCAATGTGGCACTGCTCCATTAGTGTGAAGTGAGATTGCAGAATTGAACATGTGAACACATGCAGGTTGTGGAATTTTATCTGTGGAAGTACTGGGAGACTCCATGCATGTTATCAGGGATGTTCCAGTAGGTAATGTAGACGTCTACAGTGGCACAGCGTACATCTATGTTTCCCTCCATCCCTCTCTATCTCTCTCATACTCTCTCTCCCTTTCTTTTTTATCCCTCTCATTCTTTATTTTTCTTACTATTTTTCTTACTTCTCTTTCTCTCACACTCTCTCACACACTCTCTCACTCCCTCTCTCTCCTCAATTTTTCTTTTTCTCACTTCTTTCTTCTCTCTCCATATTTTTTCTCACTATTCTTACTATCTCTCTCCCCCTCTCCCATTCTCTCATTCTCACTTCTTTCTTTCTCTCTCTCCTCTCTCTCTCTCATTCTTTCTTTTACTTACTTCTTTCTCTTCGTTCTCACTTTCTCTCACACTTTCTCTCTCCTTCTCTTTTTTATCCCTCTCATTCTTTATTTTTCTTACTATTTTTCTTCCTTCTCTTTCTCTCACACTCTCTCACTCCCTCTCTCTCTCCTCAATCTTTATGCTTGAAATCTTGCTCTTAGTGGCTACAATATTACCCCGGTCATTGTGCACTCATTTCACTGTCTCTACTCCATAGGAGGTATGTATTTGTTGTTTTTTTAATTGTAGTTTAGTTCCACTTTCAAGATTCTTTCACTAATATCACAGCATGTGGAGGTATACAACCCAAGCTGCCATTTCAGGTGTGAAGTTATCATTTACAATTTCATCTAATCCTACCGGGTAATCATTCCTCCCCCCTCTCTCTTTATTTTTCTCTCTTTCTTTCTCTCTCCCTCCTCTCATTCTTTATTTTTCTGATTTATCTTTCTCTACCTTTTCTGACTTATCTTTCTCTTTATTCTCTTTCTCTCACTCCCTCTTTTTCTTACTCTTTCTCTCCTCGCTCCCCTCATCATCACCCCTCATCATCATTCATGCTTTCTCTCTAACCTGTCCTTCCCTCTCCCTCCCCTTGTGTGTGTGAGAAAGAGAGAGAATGGGAGAGTGAGTGAGTATTGAGTTTAACAGAGTTTAACGTCGCTGTGGGAATCTTTCACCCATTTGTGACGAAGAATGGGAGAGAAAAAGAAGAAAAGTAGAAATGGATAGACAATAGATGAGAGAAAATAGAAGACAGAGAGAGATAGAGAGAGAGAGAGAGATAGAGAGAGAGAGAGAGAGAGAGAGAGAGAGAAAGAGATAGACATATGGGACAGGAAAGAGATAGATGAAATGGAAAATAGGGAAGGAAAGATAATTTGATTGAAAGAACAAGAGAAAGAAAGAAAGCTAAAACAGAAAGTGAGAGAGATAAAAAGAAAGAAAGAAAGAAAGAGCGAATTAGAAAGCAAGAGAGTTAGTGTAACACAAGAGATTCGCAGTTTCTCCTTCACTAACTTTAATACATTAATCCCATCAACAAACACCATCCCACATGCAGCATCAAACCAAGAACTGTTGATTAGAACACAATTTCAACACACATCTGGCCAATCCTTTTTTTTCTTTTCTCTCTCTCTCTCCACGATTTGAATTAGGACTTTTAGATCAGAGAGTTCCTATTAAACCACAATTACTTGCCAGTTAGGAGATAAGCCGTGGAGATCGGAAGCTGAGGTTGTACACCACAGACTCAACAACCCTAAGCTTTGAACCGTGTTGCCATGGATACTCAAACAAAATGCCTACCATGGATCCTCAAACTGAAAGCTGAACTTTGTACATTGTAAAAAAAAAAAATTAAAAAAATCACAAGCTGTGCACTTTTCTTACTCTTCTTCAACCATCGTTTAACCCTACACGCAAACAACACATTGCATAAATATTTTTCTAAGTCCTCAAAGACGGTTGCATTGCTCAAAGAAGGTAAGAACGGCTCTTTTAAAAACAGGATACATGTTTATATTTGTGCTGTAGCAACTTTTACCATTGTAACAGATAAGAGACAGACATTAATATGCAAGTGGTGTGAGAGCATTATGTAGGGTTAAAATTGAGGGGGGGAGGGGGAGGGGGGGGGGGGGGAAGGAGGAGGAGAAGATCGTAGGGAGAGAAAGAGATGGGTGTGTGGGTGTTCATCTGAAGTTGTTTCAGAATCCATCAACTTTACAAATGTAACAGATAAGAAAATGACTTATGTATAGTATGTATAGTATGTGTTGCTTATTCATTTGGCAATCAATGAAAATTTGTATCATAAACTGTAATATTCATATTCATACGACTATTCTAAGAATCTTCATTATTCTACATATGGATTGATTGAATTTTTAATTATTATTTTTTAAATATTTTTATTATTTGCTTTACGTCGCAGCAGGAATTTTTCACCCATAGGTGACTCTACATGTAGAATATGAAAATGTAAATTCTGTATCATTCACCATAGAATCGTGTAACATGTGTAAAATAATGCAGATACCAAGTAGCATTTACAACTGTAAAGTTGATAGATGCTGAGACAACTTCAGATCACCCATTTGACCATTTCCGATATGACTTTTCATTTGGCGACTGGATAGTGTGTGTTGCTTACTCAAAAGGGGTTAATACAGAAGGGGGAAAGGGGGGTTGAAGATTAGGGGTGTGTGTGTGGGGGTGGGATGCTCATCTCCCTAGTTGGCCTAGACTAACATCCACAGTGACAAAGCATTTCAAGACAAACAGAAACACTGCTGCCTTGACATCAAGTTTTGAAAACTATTCCGAACACTTGCATTTTGCTACTGAGGGATTTACTTACAAGTGTTACAGCTGTGATATGTATAACCAGACTACCACACTGCAAGGGTTAACCCACAGTGCAAATTGCTGACTTGGCAAAAATGATCTAAATGCTGGGTTTTAATGTGAACAATCAATTAATGGAAATAATCCATTTGAGGGATTCGACCTTTAAGATTCCATAAAACCAAGAAAGAAAGATTTTGACCAACTTATTTTAAATTTAAATTTAAGTCATATTGTCAGAAAAAAACAACAAAATAAAATGCAATAAAAATGAAGTTTTCAATAATGTTAATTTCTTTTGGGGTTGAAAAATATATCAAATTCTTATCTGAAAAAAATATATTAACTTTGTATGTGATATTTGGTTGCAGATTGAAAATGGTATTTGAAATTTGGTATGCACAAGCTTAGTAGAAGATACGGACAAACAAAGGCAACTAGAAACTTTGCACACAGCTTAGATGGTCTATGGCAGGTCGACCTTAGTGAAAAGAAGAATTGTAAACACCATATTTTTTTAATTGTCTGAGTACGAGTCTCACATGATCTATCCCACAGTTCATCTGTGTTTTTCTACTGACCACAAGCTACTTTTGATATTGGTTATACTGACTGACTAAGGCAGTCATGATCATACCTTTAACGTGCGCATTTATCATATCATATTCTATGCTTGAAATCTTGCTCTTAGTGGCTACAATATTACCCTGGTCATTGTGCACTCATTTCACTGTCTCTACTCCACAGGAGGTATACATCTGTCTTTTAAACAAGCTACAATTTCAGGTTCTAGGTTAACAATTACAATTTCATCTCATCCTACCGGGTACCCAATCACAGCGGGGTGGCCTGGATCAGTGTGGATCTATGTACTTTGATCAAGAGTACTATGCGATGGCACGAGCTAGACTCAAACCTAGGACCTCAGGCTCAGAGATTACGAAAAATTTCTGAGTACGATTTCATACTCAACTAAGAATTTTGTTCATAAAATGTCGTGTATTTCAGCACAGCACGCGAGTTGAGCACAACAATGTTGATTACTTCACTCATATCAGTTGGTTGATTGAGTGAGTGAATAATGGGAGTTTAACGTCGCTGCAGGAATCTTTCACCTATTTGCGACAAAATTGGTTGATTGGTTGGCTGGCTGGCTGGTTGGTTCAATTGGGATTTTAAAGCCTCATGCCAACCATCACCACAACACAACAGATTACTTCATTAACTTCACACACACAAATCCTAAAACAAAAGCGTAACACATCCAACAGGACGAAACATCTCTCGAACTTATAAATACATTCTCGACAACTCAATAGCTCTGATTAGACCAAGGCCAATGGTTTTCAATAAGCTGCCGTGATCGTGAATCACACTGTGAATGAGTCACGTAGGGACATAGATCCACTCACAAACCTGTTACAAATATTCTCTGGATGCAGAGTGTCCTGTCAGAATTGTGACTCACTTGATTTATGTAAAAGGCCCGTGCATCAATCATAGGAAATTGGTGATGAAATGCAATCTGCATGGGTAACAATAATTGAAAATCAATTAAAGAGCAATTGTTGATAAATAATGAAGTTGCGGTAGGGTCAATTGTTAATTGTTGCTGATAGTATCCAGATCATTATAATAGGCAATCCTTTTATTTCAAAATTTAATCTTAAAAAATATGATTATTTTACTATTGATTTAAGTTATAAATGAAAATTGAAATAAAAATTATTTGTAAAACAATGAAAATATATTTTCATTAATTATTGCACAAAGATAACTATAGTTTCTAAATATTTTCAATCATTAGTAACAACATTCTCAAGATACTTATGTTGGGTGTTTGCATTTATGTAAGTAGTGTACATATTTATTCCCCACCAATGTAGTACCACAAGTATAGAGGATGCCTAGATTTGGAGTATACTACTCATTATTATTATTATTAATTATTATTATTATTAATTATTATTATTACTATTGTTATTATTATTATTACTACTATTATTATTACTATTATTATTATTATTATTATTATTATTATTACTATTATTATTAATATTATTACTAAATCAAAAGATTAATTTCATGTAACATTTTTGTTATGACTAAAAATCATTTCTTCTGAAAAGATAAATGTATCAAGTAGAATACATACTTCATAGATAGATTGTATTTCCTCCAAATATATTAGGAGAGTAGTATGGAATACATGGTTACATTATAACATAATACAAAATATCTTTACAACATTAAAGCATCTTTCTTACTGATATCTTAACATTACTGTTTACATACACAACAGACATCCAGTAATGACCCACATATTAAGACTTGGATGATCAGCTGCCATACAAAATATCACTTGACTTGTATAATAATCTTCAATTATTCTTCTATTACACTTCCAGCAAGTGCCTTGAATGGGTCTCTGTATAACAATAGCGACAATACAATGACCAGGATCGATGAAATCTGTAGTAATTTCCTAGTAAAGGGATGACTGGAGATGGCATCCAACGCATCTGGCGAAGATAAACACGATGTATTTACATTATCATATCGTCCTAGACGGCGGACCCGGTTGCCAATAACAGAGTGATGCCAATAAGACAGTGACAAGAAGACTGGGCCCAGATCGATCAGTGAAGGAATGGGTGTGCGGATCTGGTTAAATAGGTGAGGTGGTTGAATGGGTGTGTGGAGCTGGTTGAATGGGTGTGCAGAACTGGTTGAATGGGTGTGCAGAAACTGGTTGAATGGGTGTGGAAATGGTTCAATGGGTGTGTAGAGCCGATTGAATGGGTGTGCAGAAACTGCTTGAATGGATGTGCAGAGCTGGTTGAATGGGTGTGTGGAAATGGTTGTATGAGTGTGCAGAGCTGGTGGAATGGGTGTGAGAAGCTGGTTGAATGGGTGTGCAGAGCTGGTTGAATGAGTATTGAACTGGTTGAATTGATCTGCGGAAACTGGTTGAATGGGTGTGCAGATCAGGTTGAATGGTTGTGAGGAGCTGGTTGAATGGGTGTGCAAAGCTGGTTGAATGGTTGTGAGGAACTGGTTGAATGGTTGTGAGGAGCTGGTTGAATGGAACTGGTTGAATATTCGGGTGTGCAGAGCTGGATTATGCACAGGACAAATTACTCTTCTTCAGATGGATATTTTGATGGCTTCCAATCACAAGAGACAGTAAAGCCAATACACCTATCACTCTTAGAAGTATCCATATTGATCAACACTATACTCCAAATAAATGACAGTGTTAGTATGTCAATCATGTCTAGCAACATCTGGTTATGACTAAGTGTTGACTCCATGTTGATATGGGGGTATTGTCAGTACAGTGTTGTAATGAAAGGAAAAGGAAAGAGAAAATGAAATCACTATTCTGACAATGCTTACTCAGCAAGCTGTCACACGTGGCGTCAAATATTTACACTATCAAACCTGTCTGTTACATTCCTGGAGCTATAGCTGATATAGTCATCTATTCAAATAAACATTTATCTTTTTTTCTTTGCAGCTCAATACTACAGAGGGGGATTATGAGTAGCATGGTAGTTGTACTAAATACGATTTTGATAACGTAGAATTGCCAAATTATCTTAAATCATTACGGGAAGCCAGCCATTTAATAATAAAACATTAATGCAGTCATTAAATCAATTATAAATAATTAATATAGACAAATTGATCCAATATATAATATTATTCTGTAACTCCCCAGGGAGTTGAGAAGGAAATGAGAGCACACTGATCCATTGAGCGGAGCAAACTTTTGAGCTTGGATTTGGTCAATGTAAATATTATTATTATTATTATTATTATTATCTCCATCCCAGATCATAATTATTATTATTAATATTTTTTTCTTCCATACTTGCTAGCATTTAGTTTATTTAAAAAATACTTTTTCAAAGTCAACTAATTAGATAAGCTAAATCACATAATTCTGAACTATAATTATATATCTATGATCTTGCTAAAAATTAACATTAAAAATGTCTTTCTATAAAATATAAAAAAATAACCCTGTTATCATATTATAATGCATTTTCGGCCACATATTATTATACTAGTATTCACTAAAAACACCAAAGATCGATAAACTCAGTAACTGCATTTATAGCAAAACACAGTTCTGTAATACCCATGACACTTGAGGACAATAGAAATGTCCCGCCATAGCACACATAATTGTCCTGTCATATCACGCATAATTACACTAAGTGCAATGTCCTCCAAACAACCAGCCGATATTAAGAATGCATATATCAAGTTATAATTAATTCATTTCTAGATTGCGAGGATTTGGCTGTTCATCATTTAATAACATCTCGAGTGATCCTAAATATAATTAACATGTTGAATAAATTTCAAGATTTTTTTTGGGTTTATATTCTTGTGAAATATGCAGGTGCAGATTTTACATGATCATAATGGGGTAATTAAACTATGTTTAATTATTTAAATAATTGGCATGCAAGAACAATGCAATAATTGATGATGGTACTCTTTCTTCAATGCATTCAGAGAAAATGTTTTTTGTTTGCAATAGTTAGATACATATGAAATTGTACTTTTACATTATTTTAAAAGGTTTTAAGTCATCAACTGTCCGCATATAATGTCCAGGAATCTGTATAACGGAGAGAGTGATGTAGTTTAATGGCGCTGTAGGAACCTTTCACCCATTTGTGACGATATGTTTAATGCACATGTCTGGTACAAAGTGATGGTACTGATGATACCGACTAATAGTATTACTGGTATTACTTATACACTGAATATTGCAACAAAATCTATAGTATTCCATCATCCTGTTAACCCTCTCCTTTCTGGATTAGACACAGGAACTCCTCCTTAGAGCATCTCTGGTTGCCTTTCAGCATGGAAAGGGTTAACATACCACTTCTAGTCTGCCACAGATTCTCTGCAACTTCAGAATGTGCCGACGAAAATGGGCTAAACCAACCATTGAAATATCATCTGTATGGTGTCTGATAACCATACTTAAGTTAGCTGTCATGAGGATAATAGACCAGAACCAGAATACACCCTAAAAGACTACGTTTATCACTATCGCCTTGAAGAACAGTATGTATTCTAGAAGCTTGAATTGAGATAACAGCATGATTGTACATGTATTTTTACCGATACTGCTGTGACTACTTTCAAATAAATACAATACAAATCCATGGTTCATAAACAAATAATTTACTTTCACACTCTGAGACTTATATTGGATAGTCTACATAATTCTAGATGTATTCTTGAATTTAGAAACATGAAGTTCACAATCATTGTTTATGTATTCCATAAATGAACTTCCAGGGCTCGACAGTAAGGACTATCTGCCTGCTCTGGACAGGTATTATCCACAGGTGGACAAGTGAAATAGCCCACAGTTTAACAAGCCCTTTACCTACAGGGCTTGTAGGTTCATATCCGAAGGGAGACAGGGACAAGTGAAGTGTCTCAAAAAGTTAAGGTAGAACCCTGACTTCACTAACAATATAACACTAGATGCATTCTAGAAACATGAACTTCACAATCAAGAGAACAGCACAAATCGAGATGTTTTCTAGAAACTTGAACTTCACAATCAGCGACCAGAATCAAGGTTTTCCCCCCATGTTCCCGGACAGAAACTTTGTCAGTATCACAACATCCATGTTTTCCTTGAGATATATAGTCGTCCTTGATCCTGTTGTTATGACAACCAACAGGAGATAAAGTTGCCAGTCGTGGATTTCACCAAGCAAGCTCACAGCATGAAATTATTACGAAAACAATTTCAATCTTATTAAGAAAACAACCTCAGTCCTAGAAAGGAAGAGAAAGGTTTTCCATTCATATTT
Source organism: Lepetodrilus fucensis (assembly GCA_032361325.1). Lineage (NCBI taxonomy): Eukaryota > Metazoa > Mollusca > Gastropoda > Lepetellida > Lepetodrilidae > Lepetodrilus > Lepetodrilus fucensis. Next base: position 17,079 of record JAUTBV010094295.1, read on the forward strand.
AATAAACTAAAAATACCCACAAAATATGGAATGCTGAGTGTTGCAGTAAACCTACTAGCACCATTTGGTACTGACAGACCAAGAATGATAACTGCATTGTGACACTATAAGACAGCGATTGCTTTTTAAAAACAATATTTATTTCAAAAACTTCCGGGATCTATGATTGGTCTTATCATGATTGTGTTGGAAAGATACTTCCATGAACATTAATACCAATGTCTGCTCATTTACCATAAACAATAAACTTAATAATGATAAATAATAAACTTGATAAACAATCGAAAAAACTAAGTTTTGTAGAGAAATGTAAAATGAAAGTATTAGAGAATAACCCACGAGATACGATTGATTACGGAAAATATGTCCCGAGTGAAATTAATGTTCACAGTTCCG
>JAUTBV010094306.1:0-35238 GCA_032361325.1 Lepetodrilus fucensis
ATTATCAGTATCTCTCTCTCACCGCCTGCTCATTCTCGCGCTCAGTCTCTCTCTCTCTCTCTCTCTCTCTCTCTCTCTCTCTCTCTCTCTCCATGATATGATACTAAACATTATAACTGAAATTATGTGTAATACATCCAGGTTATCATTTCTTATCTCTCTAATGTACGTCATATTACCCAAGAGAGTAATGGAGTCTTATATTATGCTATCTTAGCATCACGTACCCCTAAACCTTAATAGCCTACACCAGCATTGACCCTATCTGTGTTTTTACTTTCAGGTAAAATTGGGTTAACAGGAGAAAATTATCTCCCATATTTTATATTTCTATGAGATACTTACAACAAAACACACTTGAATAGTCCTTTCTCAATTCTCCAGATCAGCCACTATTCAACTTACATTTTGGGGTTAAACATTTCAGTAAAACAACGTTGAAAGAATGTTGCTCTATCTCTTACTGCATCTAGCATTCACTTCCTATTGAAATCATGTTTGAAGTACGTCTGGAGCATATTTACTCAACATTCTCTGCCGGTGTATAATAAAATACGCTTTTTACATCCCATGCTCATAGCACACACATGGCCTTGATATTGAGAGCTGGTGCACCTCAATGTCCAGGCTATTCCTCGTTCATCAGACAGATTTAGTACCCATTCCACAACAAGTATGTCTTCCTCTGACACAATCGCAAACCATTCCCCATTAACAGCAGGAAGGACAAGATAAGTGGTGACCTCATGTTGTGGTGAGGTCAGTGGATCAGGACACAGTGGTGACCTCATGATTCCTCTTAGAAGTTAGACCATTAGCTACCGGGTTTAATGGTTCCATTGTTTCAAGGATACCACATAGCTACCAGGCAACCTATTCTCGAAACGTTCTTACAAACTGCTTAGCCTAAGAGCAGTGCATAGACATACTATAAGAATCATTAAGATTGTTGTACGATTATGTAAGAATGTTTCCAAAATAGGCCCCTAGATCTGTTATTTCATTGTTTAGTTGCCCATTCACCGATTCCATTCTATCCAAGGAGACAACTACCAGTACCACTATCCTAATACAGAGACAGTCTGGGTGGTAGCGTGGATAAATCACAGAGAACATGAGACGGCATGATGAGACTGTAGGTACACAATCTGTGGTGATAAGGAAGGTGTTAAAGATGTGGAATGAACACAGCAAGACTACATTAATCACAGTACAGTATTAGGACCTAGACTAGTATTAGCTGCCAGTAATCATCACATGGGAGCATTAAGAGCAAAGACCCGAGTCTTCAGACAATGCTGCTCTTCTGGCCAGGTCATCACATGTCTGTGATAATCGTCATTAAGAACCAATAAACACCAATAAACCCAGAACACTGAGAATGTGAGCATTAACCCTCTCCCTGCTGGATTATACAGACACTGAAGTTTATGGCATCTACTGTTACCTCCTGCATGAATAGCATTAAATCAAAAGTACTACCCATATGTGTTTGTAATTATCCACCACCATTGACAAATCCATGTCCAAATTTAAATTAATTTAATTTTTATTGTACAGATGTCTTCCAAAGCAAGTTAAACAAGAGCAATTTCCCTTTGAACACATATGTGTATGATAAAATAAAATAAGAATCTAATCCTGAAAGACATGACATGCAGACAACAAAGCAGGTCAAAGAAAGATGGAGCAATTAATGTTCATTTAACACAAGAGTGTGTCCTTTGAATCCAAGCCAAGATGCAGAAACTACACCTGACTACGACACCATGGACAGAAATGTCAACAGTCTGCGTTATCACGCAGGAGATGCTTACTTCTTCATTAAGTTCTCCTTTAACAGTTTAAGGAGGAAATCATAGTTGCTTCAGGTGGCATCTCTCTCAATGGGTAGGTAAATGTTCCTGTACCGCCACTCTGCCCCAATGTACCTGCGCCGATAAGTTTGTTCTGTACACAACATTCCAGGGGTAAACAGTAAATGCTGGTAATATGAGGAAATACTAGCCAAGTAAAACAGCCCCCACCTCATGAAGTGCATTGCTACGAAATATAGGAAGTTTCAGATTCTGTGTTTAGAGCCTATCTACATAACCATCTCTCTCCCCTGAGGTAAAAAAACCCGTTAATACTTTACATATTTAGCAAGTGACGTCTTTTAAATGTTCATTCAACACTACAACATATCTACACTTAACGTATGCTCAACTATGTTAATGAATTGGAACAATTCCATGGCAATGTTGATCCTTATACTTATCCCATAAATAAATAAATTGGAAAATTGGAAAAATATTTATTTTCCTAAACGATAACATGTGTAAATCCCTACGGAAAGCACTATCTTTAAAGAACAGGAAAGAAAAAAATGGCATTGTAAATCTGTGTCTAGAACATGACTGTGGTCACCCTTGGGAGTTCTGGACAGACAATACACTGAGGTGACTCGAGGGCCTCCTGAGAAGGACACACTCCTCTGAACCCAGCCTTGCCCTTTAAAGCACATCTTTGTCCCCACTGTCGGGACCAGTTCACCGGGGCAATAAAACCACCACACTTTCTGATTTGTGGTCACGATGCTTGGGTGGGACAAATGTTAACTATCTGCATGTGGCTGTATGTAAACTGGTCTCCCATGTAGGAGCACAAGCCCTGGGATGTTCTTCGTGTGAGTCAGATGGAACCTAGTCAGAGCTGTCGGGGTGACATAGACATGATTGACATTCTTGCAACTTCATACATTTTGACAATAAAAACCAAAGAAATCATTAACACTGTAAACATCTGCGTGTCATTTCTTGAAGCTCTCATATCCACTATGAGACCATGTAGTGCTCTCAAATACATGGGGGGGTTGTGCACTTATGAACTTATGAGAGCACTATGGTCTCATAGTGGATATGATATGAGAGTGCTATGGTCTCATAGTGGATATGATACAAGAGCGCTATGGTCTCATAGTGGATATGATACGAGAGCACTATGGTCTCATAGTAGATATGAGAGCTTTGAGATACGATACTCTGAGCATCACAAACTGAGCATCACAAACTGACAGCTACTTTACTACAAGTGTACAAAGTTATAGCTAAGCAAGGTGGTCTGTCTGATGGTCAGAGGGTGCAACGGTGCAGTAGAAACCTGAGTGTGTTGGCACTCAGCATCACTGTAGGTAAGGAGAGACGGAGAACATAAATTGTCTCCTACAACTACAGGCTTGTTTAAGAGTTCCTTGTCTGGCTCCTGACTGAACATGATAAAACAATACAAGTGCATGTCCATCTATCATCAGGGCATTTGTAGAAGCCAAAAGTGAACGGACCAAATGAACTAGCCAAGATAGTTCTGTATCATTGTATGTCTCTTGTATAGGAATTTTAAAAACAATAAAATACTGAATGGAGTTGCATACCAAACATGCCAAATACCAACAGCATTTCTGCAGTGGCATGGAAATTCCAAATAGTATTGTATATTCCCCAAGGAGTTACTGTCAAATGAGTGCATATTAATCCATTGACTTTAGTTATAATATGTACTTCTATGAGAATGCTCAACATTGTCGACTTGCCAGGTAATAAACATGCACATTATTATAATATAGTATGCATGTGGTATTGCCTGATATGGATCAGTACTACCGCTAAATGGAAGATTCTTCAGCTTTAGAAATGTCTAGGAGATTCTGACCCATTTTAACTTCCATTACATACATCATTACATGCATACAGACAACATCTTATACAGAATATTCCACTAAGCATGGAACAAATTAATGGCAAAAACCTAAATGCCCTTTTTGTCAAATTTATTTCTATTTCTGCACGGAAAAAGTCACGTTTATGCTAGACACTTGCACTCTAGCTAGAAACAGATCCACGAGCATAAATTAGGATGTAGCTGGATATGTTTGTGTTAGTTTTTTCTCAAAGATGTGTTTCAGGAATGTGTTATTGCAGCAGCTGTTAAGGTTTGCCCTGGCACAAGTCGCAAGTGTTTCAGCGTGGTCCATACGAGGGCGTAATTAGCAGACTTGTGAATGAAGTCACTTATGTCGATTCCACCCTGTTATCCTTACAGTTATGCTGACAACTTTCATCCATGTTTCCAAGCCAATAATACGTTAAATAATCTTTAAAGCATCTTTAACCCTCTCCCTGCTGGATTACGCACAGCCACTGCTCTTTAGGCATTTCTGGTTGCCTTCAGCATGGAGAGGGTTATAAGATCCTAATTTAATTAACCAATCCCATCCTACAGATGACTGTATTCACGGAGACACAAATTTCATTAGTTAATTGCTCTTGATGGTAAAATGTTAATGTCTGTATGGAAATGCCAAAATAAAATAATACGCCTCACCTTCAAACCTGAAGTAGCTTTCCTAAAGAAAATTAAAACATTTGAATTCAGTACTGAAATATGAATGATAATCTTCAAAAATACATTCATCAAATTTTATTGCCCATTTCTCAAAATGTTCAACTTCCTTCTTCCACAACGTTGCTTTGGTCAATTGCCACTATACCACCATGATGATCATGATTAGAAGCCTCCACCTGCTGGATTAGGCACAGGTACAGCCTTTTAGGGCATCTCTGGCTGCCTTCAGCACAGAGAGGATTAAGCCCATGGGAACCGGAAGGTCCACTAAAACGGTCATAAACCTTCAAGCAGCCTCAGAACAACTGTGATCATCCCAGGACAACAACAGAACACTACCTATCTGCCTTGTTCTGAGCACAGATAACACCACAGGCTTGAACTGGTCACCTAGGACAAAACATGCAGGGCTCTGGACTAACATATGCCCAATGTACAGAGGCAAGTTAAATTGCACAGCGGGCAACCTACTTTTTAACATTATGCACCTTTGATACCTTTGCTGCTTGCCCTGACTTGCTCTGCAGGCAAGTAACTCAGAATGTTAGTCTAGAGCCCTGACATGCATGCTGATTTAGCCTCAACAAGTGTAAATTAATTATCAATGAAAACTTCCACCATGTCGCTGAACATAGACAACATGTTTGTTATCAAAAGAGTGAGTCATTCCGTTATAAAGTCCGTCCATAAATGACAAGAACTTTAAACCGTTGGTGTTTAAAATAGACTGCTATTAGTCAGGGTCTGGGTCTGGATGACAGACCGATTAACTACAGGTTTCTATGACAGTGTTCATAGGCAAGCATGCTTTATATCAGTGTAATTATACAGACAATATTAATGACAATTGAAATCCTTAAAGACATATAATCACAGTTTATTGCAGTGTTAGAAATAGAGCCTATCTGACAGGCTATTTTCAGCGGGGACTGGTAAAGTTTTAGCCTTGTGCACCTGCAAGTCGTGGGGTTTAAATATATATATAATCGATCACTGGCCCTTATATGTAAAGATGGGGTAACTTCTCAGAAAAAAAATTATTTTATAAAATACAAAATAAATAATAAAAGATTCTCAGATTTACCAATCCTCTAACAGTGAAATTGCTTGAGTTTTATACAAGTTGTTTATGGGCAGATGTATTTTACCTGAAAAGTATATACATATGATCTGTCTACAAAAGTATACTTGGCAACGAGCTACATTTTCCACACACATACATGAAATATGTCAACAAATTGCAATTGTATGCCTTTAAAAGTAAAATGAATATAAAGTGCACAAAAATGCACTAAAATGTCTGCATTTCCAATAACAGAAAAAGCGATTAAATTTGTTTGTTGAGCTTAAAATACAGCTACAGAATGTTCCAGTTAGAGTAGTAAAAAGCATACAGTTCATAAATAGCTCAAATGTTGGCACCACAGGCCTTAAAGTACACCATTATGATGTAAACACAACCCATACCCTCTTCTACGTATTCCATTTCAGCTGACACTGACCAAAAACCAACCTTTAACCCTCTACATGCTGCAGGAAGCTGCAGCTGCCCGATGGTTATTTTGATTCCTCCAGAAAGGAGAAGGTTAAATTAGAGTTTATATTTTATCAAAACAAAGTACAGATTGAAGTCGTATTAAATTGAGAAAGGTAAAACTGTTGGCCTCCACACCTCAAGAGATACACAACCACAATGTAACGCCTCACAAAGGTTATACATTATCCGCTTACAAAGGTTACGAGTTAACCACGAAATAAGACGAGCAGAGAGCAAATATGACACGAGGACGAGGTATGACATCACATGTACACCACAGTTTGCTGAATTACTACCACTTTTTTCCTTATCTTTACACAAAGGTTTTAAACCCCCTTTAAACAGTAAAACCTGATGACATTGCTCGTCTACTGAACTAAGATAGCCTGCATATATTTCCACGACCTCTCTTGGTGTCAATGTTCTCCGAGTGAACGGTCGCTAGCACCGAGACTAGTACACAGATAATTATAGAATACATGCAAATACAAATTCGCATTTTCATGCTATTTTCAATGCATTCTAGTGTCTTCAAGTTCGTCAAAACACTAAATATCCTAACACTAATAGTAGTTCCTGTCAGGATGGTATTCAAGCTTGTCTTATTGCCTAATAATCCCTTTTATCTGTCATGGGATTAAGTAAAAAATAAATAAAGATTCTGCCAAGAATAACTGAAAAACATGCAAATGTGATTGCATATATCGTGGCCAGGAATTGCCACACAAAGGATAACAAAAAATCAATTTGCATGCACAATGTTGACTGTTATAACAGCAAAATACAGAAATCCATTCTTTTCATCCCTAACCCTAACCCTTACATTCACGAATCATAGAGTAAACTATGGTTAACCCTCACCATGCTGAAGGCAACCGGAGATGCCCAAAACAGCAGTACCTGTGCCTAATTCAGCAGGAAGATGGTCAAAGGTGTATTCAGTCATCTGGAACTACATGGAGCATCCAAGCATACATTGATGACAACACCCACATGGGAGCTCCCTTTAATTACACAATATTTTGACATCTCACCTGACCTGTACTGAGAGAACCCAGGTGCCCCTAATTATATCTACTAAACCAGCAATATAGGCATTATTCCCTTCAGTCAACACCGCTTTCAAAATGCGATCTTACTTAATTTGATTTAATACGTCTTTAAGTGCTATTCCATTGTTTAGCTTCATTGTACGGAAAGGATTCCTGCAGCATGTTTAGCCGATGTGATTGTCTTGACTGCGTATTACAGCGCCGCCTGGTGGTACATGAAATGGTCACCAGGGGGAGCCACAGCCACTTTGTTCATAAAATCTCCAGATTAATTTGCTATATTCCGTCCTTACTTCATATTCTGTTGCCACCTTAAATTCTGTTAACACTTTATTAGCTATGAGCCAATTCCCTGACACACATTAACGCTTACTTTTCAATTACTGGCCACAACTTCTAGAATGACAAATATGAACTTGCCCTTTCCAACAAAAATACTGTTGACGCAAATGATTATAAATCTGTTGTGTTATTGTTTCTGGGGGTTTGGTTAAAGTCTTCGCATGTCAACATGCTCAGAGAAAACATGCATTTATGGCCTATGGACAATATTTAGCATTTTAGAGGTAGCGTACACACCGTGTCTGGGTACATAAACAACAGCTATCTTTCTCAACATTTCCTATACATTTCTGAAGATCTTTTCACAAAACAACTACAAATAAAAGCTTTCACTTTCAATATTGGCATCAATTGGGGAAAACATATGTGTGTCTTGTAATTAAAGATGTTAGCAGGGGATTATACTGGAGTCCTCCCAAGTATTGAAAAATGTTCCAGAATAACTGTCATGGCCTACAAATTTGAATAAACCCAACTGTTATTCTGGAGGTGGTCAGTGCATCTAAGACCAATACTAGGACCCTTGCGTCAACAATTCCTTAAGGTCAGACGCATGTCTGTATAGGATATTAGGATGAATTAATAAAACATACAATCAAATTGGCCCGGACTCAAAGGAAAAGACAACCTATCAACAGTCAACGCTCCCACAAAGCCAGATCATCATCGGATAAAATAACCGCCTGACGACAATCTCCACAGCCGAATACAAACCGTTCAGAGATCGTACTCAATTGTCAGACTTGTTTTCTATGCAGAAAAGACTCGAGACCGAAAAGAATGTGGCCTCCTTTTCATCTTATAACTAATTTACCTTTTTTCCCTGCGCGGAGGTATTCCTAGCATTGTATAGATTGTGTTTGTTCTGCCCAAACACCCCGCAGTCACCCCCCACCCTGCCACGAGCTTGTGCTATACAGTGGTCAAACAAGGAGTAAGCTGGTCTCTCAGACAGTCGCTACATGTCCCGTGTGTCTGGCAGAGTACAATCAAGATAAATACCCCCAATTCTCCTCACACTGTTACTGCAGGAAATGTGCCACCTACCAGATAACAAATAAACCTGAAATGTACTGAAATTAACCATAGATCATGTAGACAAAGCTTCATGGGCTTACTGAAAGTTACATGGACTTACAGACAAAAAGCTTACTGAAAATACCCCGAGTAAGAAGTACAGACAAAAATCCATGGACAATAATGTGCATATCATCTTAATTTATTTTATTTTGTATTTATTTTTAAATTTGGGTTTTAGAGCCACTTTTAATGTTCTTTCACATAGATCAAGGTTCGTCAGTTTCAGGCAGGAGGGAACATGCAAGCTCCATAGCGTTGAATGAGCACCAGCTGGTATTGCAAGACCAAGGATGATATCTGCTAGCCTTTGCTGCCCTACAGACAGCATCAATATCACATCAGAAGCATATCACGTAAAAGCTTATGAATGTCATGAATATTGTGCTTCAGTACCCATAACTTCAATTTTAATCAACTTCAAGAAGCATACAACAAACCCTCACAATGTCACCCACACTATTCCATCAAATCTAACATGTTATCAGCCCTCTTCCAACTAAAGATTAACAGTCATGGAACTGCTGTGGACATTGACATAGAGTCATCCTCAAAGAACAGGTTCAAACTCAGACCCTTTGGTCCACTGCACTACCACCCAAATTCAGTTTGTCTACCAACAATCTTCTATTCCTGACACACAATGAACCATCCCCCCAAAGTCTGTAACCAGATACAACTTGCAAGCCCTTGAAATGAATGAGCAAAGTGAACATGATCCAAGTCCATGTTTTCAACCCCACACCATAGTTCCTCATCTTCTTCCCCACAGTGTCGGTCTCGCTCTTCTCTACCTGCTTCATTGGGCAGCCACAGTGTGCTGCACCCCCTCCACCTCCTGCTTCATTGGGCAGCCATGACAGGCCCTCACAAACACCACTCTCAATGCTCTGCTCTTTATTATCTCCCAAAGTCATTCATCCACTTTCTGCAGTGCCGCACGCCCGGTACTTTCGGAAATGTCCGAACCAGCTGTAGCACATTGAAGGCGGCCAACACAGCTAATGCAGCATGCAGGCAGCCAGGGATCCTCTTTTGTCACGTGCGGAAATTTCAGTCAATACATTACCTCCTAATCATTGGATCTATGTTGAAGAATGTGAAGTTTGACAGCTTGTCTCTATCCTGGACACAAAAAGGCCACCGCTGGCCTGTGACCAGACTTCAAGGGCTCCACAAAGAAGGACATTCTCCTCAAATAGAATCAATTACTCTGCTGTAAGTATAAACTAAACAACAAATGGACCACCTAAGCTAACCATGTCGCCCACTGACAAAGGAGGCATAATTCACCAAACCAGGTGGATAGCAGGGGAAATAAATGACCGTCTTCAATGTGCGAATGCCTTGCCAAAACGTTCACTTAGGAATATTAATATCTTTCGCGAAGAATATTAACCTTTAGCAATGAACTGGACAATAGAAAAACCCATAAGTCAGACTTTTGACAGAGAAGTATGTCTATTAGCATGAAGAATATCCTTCAAGGATATATTAGGAAAATGAGTGACAAGTCCTGCGAGCTTTCTAACAGCAGGGATACCAGAGCTGCTATATCAAAAACCTTTTATGAAGTGTTCTATGGCAGATACTGCTGTGATGAGAAACCTGTGGAAATAATACACCTCCTCATCAGATCCTGTAGTTCTCCTTTGATAAACTGCAGAAATCATACACCCTCATCACGACCTTTGTCGTGGCACCAGCAATAAACCCACAGACATCACTTTATAAGAGACAGCCATGAATATGTTTTAGAAACTCGCCGATTCACACCCGTAAATCTTCACCCGATGGTTGCGAATATTACTTCTCAAAGAATTCCTTTGTATAACGTTCTCCTGGCAACTTCTTTCATTCCTTTGAGCAATATATCCTTGTATAATGTTCTCTTGACTACGACAATACAATCTTCATTAAATATACAGTCTAGGAGGTAACTGTTATGCAGACTGATAATAAAACATGTCAATGGAGAAAATAAAATAAACACAAAATCCTGTAGGCTTTCAATACCAAGTCCAAACAGCACTACAATGAAATGTTCCCGTGTATCAGTATATTTGTATGGAAAATAATGCACAATCATTCATATTTATGTACTGCAACCATAAATATTTATACTAGTCTTAAAGTAAATCATAGCCTTATATCTCTAAATGATCTCAAACCAATATCCGTCTTCAAAACACCAAAAATGACAATCCTGTTCTAAATTCCTCCATGAATCAAAGAGGATAACCACGCATCTGATCCCATTAATGCCCTTTAACGCTGATAGGTAATTATTTACATGTCAGCCGCAAAGTGATATTTATATACACAGGTCCAGACTGATGTGACAACAACGTTACAGATTTACTGCTGAAGACCCAGCTTGCCGGTGGACATACCAATGACCCCTCTGGGACAATTGGACTTGACCACTGAGAGGGGCACCTGCTTCACGGCCCACTGACCACCCACATCTATCAGAGCCTGGTACTGTGTTAATGACATACGGTTTATTTAGACTGGACTGTGGGGGACACAGTGGATATAATGCTCTGCCCATCAGCCAGGGCCCTCAGGACACAAGATACCATCAACCATCACCACCAGCAGATGGAAAGGACATTTGCATTTCTTTCTGAAGTCTCTCTTTCGCTGAACGGTTCTTTCAATGTACATCTGTGTAATTGATGAGAAATTTTTCTATGCAAGATGTTTCTTGTCATGATATCAGGGAAAATCTGTCTGAATTCTTTTTATAAGCTTAGGCCAATTTAGATGATGGTTCACCACAATTAAACCCCAAAATAGAGTTCCATATTTTTCCACAATACGATTCCTAATGCTCATGTACTTATTTGTACTGTACATGATAAATAATTGTCCTTGCTATCCTAATTAAAACTTTTTCTAAAGCAGCTACTGGTGGAAATTAAGTACATATCACTAGAGGCTGGGCTGGCAGTACCAGCCTGCTACGATCTACAAAAGGTTCTGATCGCACAGATATTAACAGCATAACGACTACCAACAGGAAGTGAACAATAATGAAGTAGTTGCTTTGTTATCAGGACGTACACCACAGAGGCCAGCACTCGTTATAATACATCCAGTCACTTGTCACAACGGAGACATGCTGATCATTAATCGACAGACAAATTCAAATCTCCCTCTCGACATCAAGAGATTCTCGACTATGATCTGCTGCAAGTCTACACTTGTAACCCGAATCGGTGCAGTCTCAGAAATTCAATTACAAACAGGAATACAGCTGGTTAAGTCCCCCTAATCATGTGAATCCACAGTGGAAGGTTACACAGGTTACATGGACCACGCACAATACATACTGCTGAAAGTCGGGGAATGTCAAGCAGAAAAATAAGCAGAAACATCAGAAGTATTCTACCGTGGGTGAATCCCATTCTACCAGAGGTGAACCCCATCTGTTCCCATTATTCTGCTCAAAATTCAGGACAATGAACAATGAATGGCCATATTTGTTAACTAAACAAGTTATGTTTATAATCATAGCGGAGTAAATGCTGAAAATGTCGAGACAATTTTGTCCGTTTTCATCGAGACATGCAGGTGTCACCACTGACAGCGAGGCCAGGAAGCCATTGTCTCTACCCACAATTCCTAGCGGCAGGGGGTGTCTTGCAGGGGCCGTGGCCCATCATACAATTACCCACATTACCACCAAATTAGATATGAACAGTGATTATGTTGGCCATGGGCTAAATTCTGTAGTACTTCTATTCCTGACTTCTTTATCCTATGCAAAATTATCAATGTGTCATAAACCTCATTACCTTTTCATATTTTATTAGATAATGTATTCTAATTGTTTATTCTTCTCTATCTAGGCATGAAATAATATTCATTTAAGCAAACAAAGTTAATTCCAGCCGCATTGTGAGATCTGCCGAAGAAAAGATCGTGTGACCAGCTTATGACATCCAAGTGGAATTTTATTACACTATAGAACAATACCTTGCATGATTATTTGCCAAGACAAAGACTGCCAACAATAGTAATAATGCACACATAAATGGCATTGACACTACAGCATTACCAATATATCAATTTTTGTAAATCTATATATCAATAAAGGTTAAAAAGATATGTAGATTTGGAGGAATTTAAAGCAAATTGCATGCAGAATAGCTGAGTTAAAAGGATTGGCCCAATACAATCAAATAAAAACATGCAACACAAGAAGCCATATATACGAGAAACTGCAATTATTGTAGTGTAGAATGCCAACCTCTTAATAATGATTATTTGTGTTCTCAGATATATCACAACATGATAAACACACCATCCCATCATACAATATTGCTTCAGAGAGATGGAATCTTTCAAACCGACAGCTATACATTAACAGAAATCTCTATCCTTCCAAGTATTATTGCTTATGAAAAACATCAGTACAAAAGCAATTACGGTGTCAAGGTGACTTAACCGTCTTCCTTAGAGATAGCACACGAGTAGAACTTAACGAAAGTCTACACAAATGCATGGATGGTGACACATCTCTCTTTGAGAACACAATTCCTGCAAGAAACTGCATTAAGGAACTGCACCAAGGAAGGCTGATTCAGCTTTGCCCACTTGTATGCCGTTTTTTTCTAGTTTTGCAGGTAGTCAAGATGATGGCTTTTGCTAGTTTCGCAGATACAGTGATGATAACGGTGTTTTAAAAATTGCTTCAAACCTGGTTCTAATTGAAACTGAATCTAACCATACATAACTCTTACTGGTGTCGTTTCCTTCATGAAGATTGTAACTCTGAACCTTGTTGCTGCTGTGATAGATAAGACTTGGCAGGGACGAGACATGCAACAATTATAGCCATTATAACGCATACTTTAGTTTCAGTTTTCAGAAATAATTAAGTTATTTCCATGGAACCCTGTCAGTGTTATATTTCCGTTACCAACTTGCAAGATATAATGCTAATGTCTTCATTTTTCTGGAATTCATAACAATTCAAAATATCCTGCATGTGTCATCACTTCACATCGAAAAAATGTCTTAGCTTTAAAATATCTGACCTTTTATCATGGAAATGGCAAAGCCGATAACAGAGCTTAACATTTGCTAAATACCTGTTGCTAATATACCAGCAGAAAAATATAATTATCAAATCTTACAGGCACTTTATGGTCAAATAAGGCCAATTATTTTAATCTACACAAGGTACACTATTGGCATATTCCTGAGCCTTGTCTACACAAGTCCACGTGCAACTATACATACATCCAACACATTGGACAAAGGTATGCAAACAGATCCAGTAACTACACCAGGCCACTATACAGCTCTGGTACCACCAGCAGCATAGGCTGTGGTCTGCCAGCCATGGACAGGGGATTATATGGCCATCTCATTGACTTCCCAAATGGGTCCCAGATGCTTGTAGCACCTCCCCACCAGGGCATGTTCACACCTTGTAAAGCAGAATGTGTTCACACATGTCCAACCCTTGAAGTAATGGTCCTACTCCAGGAAGCAACCATAGACAACCAAGTCTCTAAGACCCTGACCATGTTCTCAAAGACCTCCAAATAAATTCCAAAATATTTCCAAATTAAAATCATCTTCGAGGATACGTTCCACAAACATTCTGCAAGCTCAGATATGACTACCCTCCGCCTGTAAGGTATTCCTGAAGCTGGACCATGTTCTCAAAGACCTCCAATTAAATTCCAAAATATTTCTAAATTAAAATCGCCCTCGAGAATACGTTCCACAAACATTCTGCAAGCTCAGATACGACTACTCTGCAGCTGTGAGGTATTCCTGAAGCTGGACCACAAAGACCTCCAATTGAATTCCAAAATATTTCCAAATTACAATCGTCCTCGAGGATACGTTGCACAAACATTCAGCAAGCTCAGATATGACCATCCTGCAGCTGTGAGATCTTCCTGCAGCTGGACCCTACACAGGAAGTCACAAGAAACGGGAGATCCTATTAGAACCTCCATTGATCTGTGACCTTCCTTTAATCCGAGCATGTTTTTAATGAGAAAAACGACCACAGAGGAGATGAGTAGGTAATCAGACACACCAGTCTTTGTTGGAGCAGATCATCCGGGACCGCGTGCGTCAACAATGGACGATGGTCAACAATAGCCACCGGTCAACAATACCCGATGGTCAGGGTTACACTGGGTGAACACCTAGCCGCCAGGGCGAACCTGGTGTCCTGTCTGCACCAATCTCGGTCTTGTCAAACCCTTGTCTGCACCAATCTTGGTCTCGTCAAACCCTTTGATTGAACCAACACCAGTCCGTCACTGTCATCGCCTCGCCCCACTCCGACATGGGCAACATGACTGTTGGAGGAGTTGGTTATTATGTGTCAAGTCTAACTACATTTGATGTGAAAGATTACTAGGTACACTATCTACCTGATCTAGAAGTCACAGTATTCGTGGATATGTCCAGACATAGTTGTGTGATAGATACAGAGTGGATGCCAAGAAGTACTAACTAGGAATCCAATCCAACCCAATACAGGCTGTCAACCTGACTCTAAACAGAAGATTCTTCTTACAATGTTATCTGATCATTGTTCCAGAATTAGTTACTACAAATACCTGTATCTGGTATAGTTATATATATCATTACAGATATGGTGAACCACCACATGAATGTTTTGTATACAAGCATTCCTTGCAGGAGGGCATACTAATAATACCTTTAATAATACCTTTAAATCATACTGACATCTCACACATAATATTAATAACCAAGGTCTGTGTGTATATATACATTATCTGTAATCAGTATTTCCTATAGGACAGCTAAGTCCAAAATCTGTCTATGAACTTTTATTTCTTTTATATAGTATGTACAACCTGCGAATACTGTATTAAATCTGAGTAGACTATAGTACAGCCTTAGAGAATCAATAGTATAATCTGTAAGCATAGTACTTTTTATTCGTAGTGTAGTACTTGTTATTAGTAGTGTACTATTTGCAAGTATATGTAGTCTATACTCAGTGTGTCTAGCAGTATAATAATAATAATAATAATAATAATAATAATAATAATAATAATAATAATAGACAGTATATTTGATACGCTAAAGTATATTTGGGGGATGCCTAAGCATGCTGAAAGTGCTGAACAGGTAGTAATAATACCTTGAATTATCTAGTCTTTATGAAAATAGGAATTGAATAAAAACGTTTTGAGCTGTGCTTTGAAGTGATTTAAACACCTAGGAAATCTGAGATAGTCCAGCAGAGAGTGCAGTATGTTCTGTAAGTATAGAAGTCTATATCAGGACGTGTGGTCTATGGTCAGTGTGTATATATCAACACGGTCAGTGGACAACGCACTCATCCTCCCTCCCAGACAACACAGGACTCCAGAGTTCTCCTCCCAGCCCACCATGTGGTCAGCAAAACCTCTAGGTCCTTATCTCCATGCAAGTCACAGGTCAGCTGTATTCCCTGAATGTCAATGAGAGTTGGCCGCCAAGTCCTTCAGGGTAATAACAGATGACACCAGTGCAGGTACAATGTACTGCTTCTGTTCAGTAGTGTGTATGTGTGTGAGTGGTACGTCCAATGAGTCATCTACGTGATGGACAGATTACTGTTACCTTTGGAACAACCTCCTGGACTAGAAGGCCTAGATGTTGACAGACTGAAGTTGATGATAACTAAATAAATTACTACAATAATCAAGATCTTGCATGTATGTTGCATACATGACCAAACATTTATGTGTTTCTTGTAATGCAATAAATTATTTGAAATATTTTGTAAGGATTTTGCAATTCATAATCAGAGCTACATCAACACTGATGAAGAGGTTTGTCTCATTGCACTGT
This sequence comes from Lepetodrilus fucensis, assembly GCA_032361325.1. Classification (NCBI taxonomy): domain Eukaryota; kingdom Metazoa; phylum Mollusca; class Gastropoda; order Lepetellida; family Lepetodrilidae; genus Lepetodrilus; species Lepetodrilus fucensis. Next base: position 16,237 of record JAUTBV010094306.1, read on the forward strand.
GATATTTGATTGTAGCAAGAAGATAGCATGACAAACCTAGTATCATAGCCTTGGCACCTATGTGTAGAAACTACTATGCAATGACAAAGCCATAAAAAGTCCCAATCCAACTGGATTCTACACAAGCCTTTATTGATATTAATGACCCAGCAATAAAACATATCCCAGGGCATTGAGCACCACTAAACTCCTGATCCATTTGCTAAATACCTACACATGCCTCACAACCATCATGTCTACAATAAGCCTGGTATATGTTTAATGTTGACTGCCTACCAGGCATGTAGATAGATATCTGCTTGTATCCTAAAGTCCTTGCTTTGTTAATATCTTGTTCCCACACTGCACTCGTGTTTATAGATCTACAGAGGATTACAATGTCAAAACACAGGATCGACTTTTGTAAAAAAATGCTTTCCTAAAATGGGAAAATTGCATAACAAACCAACAATGTCAAGCTTGTATTACACTAATAATTTAACTGCTGTAAGTCAGGGATAGGGTTAGTACATCTGATCCTGCCCATGGCACCTCCTGGCACCTCATGTATCACCTCCTGTGTGAGATTTTGTGCCACCTCCTGTGTCACCTCCATGGACTTCTGATCCCATACCCCAGGCCACAATCAGTAGAAATTATTTGCTAACACATTCCTAATCTGCTAGCACACTGAGACAACATGTGTACAGATTAACCTTTCAAATTCCTCCCTGACCCAGCTGGCCACTGCCTTCTCTAATGTAGTCATGGGGGTGGGGAGTTGGGGTGGACCTAGGGGTGGGGGTGGGAGGTTAGGCTGGGGTTGTGAAGGTTGTAGGGGCAGGGAGGGGGGTGGTCAGCAATTATTCAAATTAAAACACCAGGGTGGACAGTGTGGATGGGGAGGAAGATGAGACAGTGAGGGAAGGGAGGAAGATGAGACAGTGAGGGAAGGGGAGGGCAGGAGGATGGGGGTAGTGACAGAAGCAGGGGGTCAGCAATTATCCAGACTAAAACACCAGGGTGTACATTTGGTCCTGAGGGTGGACATCAGGTCCTCATTAAACCGGGGGACTCCCACTTGTGACCCTGGAGTGGGCGACTATTTACACTGGTCAGTCTGAGGGGCATTTATGGAGCACACAGGTGAAATAGGTAGCCATGTTCCCACCAAGTGTATGACTTTAGCGACAAGGTGCAAACTCGTAGCTTCACACTATCTCCTGGGCTGTACCTGGCTACCTGACATCCAATCATCATAAACAGATGCTGTGCTGGCATTCTAGTGTACAATGACCGTCACTGGGAACTCATGACTGGATAGTACATGAATGTAAATTAAATACAGGCACAACATATTATTATCTTCAAAAATAACAAATAAACTGCCATTGTAAATCATTAATTGATTTCATATGTTCTGTGTCCATTTATTGATTAAGATTCGACAATAATCCTTAAATAAATGTTGTAAACAAACTTTTGGATCTAGACTCCGAAAACGTCAGAAATTAGTCTGCATTTGAAAAATGATATCGTTAAATATTACCTATCAAAATGATCTGCATTACTACTTCAAAAGATTCATTTACTTGTGATATTGAAAGCTGACAAAAATAATCTTCATATTAATAACATGAAATTACAATCTTTCACGCGCAATTATGACCTTTAAGCATATCATCTCACAAATGCAATCTATCTAAACATGATAAAACACGAATCAAAAACTCAATAAAAAGATAACCCATTTTAAAACTGTGGTAAAGCTGTACACCGAATCATAAAAGAGTCTGCACATCTAACAGACACTTCATTGTATGTATCAATGCACGCATAAACATACATGGTATTCAAATCTTCATGGTCTACAACTATCTGCATCAACCTATGCAACTGAATGAAAATTTTGACTATCAGTATCCTCAGTTAGGGCTGGTGGGTTTGCAAACACAAGCCCCAATTGAGGGTATTAATGACAGACAGTCCGGGGTCTACAAGGTGTGTCATTGAGTGTATACAATAGCGCAGTGTCCCGTGTTATGTCACTTCAGCAGTTCATGTAACATTGATAAAGCCCCATTCATCCGCGAAGAAGTCGTCAATGGCCGACGTTATAAACATGATAAATATAGACACAAATGCACATTACATGATGAGTCTCTCTGTGCTGGAAGACATCAACCGAACAAACGATCTCGGGGATTATAACCTGTCATGAATCATACAGGCTGTTCCTTGGTAAAGAACAAGATCACGAGGTTAACATGGAAACGATGAAAGGCTAAACGTGTTAATATTCAATGGCAAACAGTATTGATATTCAATCTGCATCAGATTTGGTTTTGTAAGCATTAGCATTACATTCTGCATCAGATTGGTTTTGTAAGCATTAGCATTACATTCAATGTTAAATTGCTTGCTGCACCAATGTTTAGTGTATTGTTCTGCTGAAGAATAACCATTATTCCAAAATAAGTTTTTTTCTGAACATAATTCCAAAGCATCAGTGTGCATACTAGTAACTTCAAAGCATTGTTGACTCTGAATATAATTCCAACTTATTTTTTATACCGTTTTGGAATAAAAAGGCATAGCCTGTATTATATTCCGGTCCTTTAGATCTATCCGTTCTATCTGAAGAAAATTCCAGAATATTGTTTTATTAATTTTGGATGACTACACAGATGACTACACAGATATCAATCCCAACCATATCCTGAAAAAAACATATGTTGCTAAGGACAACATGTCGAAGGTCAGTATACTGATCATACAACAAACTATAGTATATCTATATGTCTTGCTGGAAAAATATTATTACAACATTATGTAAGGGCATTTCCATCTTTTTTTTTAAATATCACTACCGGTATGTTTATTAAAATATCACTATGGGTCGACATAACCTGGTGACAAATACCATTTATGATTTAACGTTAATGTTCTTGCATTATCATGATCAATGCACTCGGAAGTACATGCTTGCAGCACCAATAGAGTTCACCCCATTCCCAAAAATTGCATTTGAGCAGTTATTCTGGATATTAGTGCTAAATAAATGTGCATAATAACAATAATTTTAATCACGTTTGATCAAAACGCATTTAACATTACAACGCAATACCTGAACACATTAGCTTAGCTTAATTACAAACGCATCAGTTCCAGATTTCCTCTTTATCGGCACCATTAATCATTAGTGGATGACAATCAACAGAAAGCAATACAGCAACAAGTTAAACATGCCACTTGGTTTGTTTTCTTGTGGCATGTGTCAGCCACGTACACCGTGAAACTAACGGTGTTGGCGTGTTAACCAAGTGTACGTAGTAGGTGTGTGAAGTTTTGTGTCCGCACTTCTGTACGTCCTGAGGGGAATCTTGCACTTGAAGATTAAAGAGTCTTAGCTTAGCGAAACCTCGTAGTAGCGGGGCCAGTGGAATGCGGGTATGACCGCCTGCCTCGGTGCCTAGCCAACACTCCGTCCTCCAATAACCCGCATTCACACGTCTGTATCACCACCGCTAATTAAACGGATAAGCCCCGCAGTCGAAAAGGGGACATAAAACATGCACCTAATACTCAGAGTTGCAGATAAAACCTGTAGGGACAAACTCGGGTGTAATGTATTATACGTGTTCCGAGACAGAACATAGAATTGTGAAACAAACAGTGTATGGATTGTTTTCAAGATTCTTCAATGAACCTGGTTATTAATGGTGTTAAGCTAACAATGAGACTTTGTAAAATGTATTGCCCCACACGCACTTGTTTTCATTATTCCATGGTCGGAAAGAAAAATCAACAAAATGGCAATATATGACCTGTGCCAAAGAGAATATAGCTCGCAAATGTAGTATATCATGTACAAACAAATATGTCTGAAAACGTTTGTTTCTAAACCATACATTTATACAATACTGCTGACATGATAACATGTTTAATGCTGGTTTTAGTACACACAATTCCTAACATGAATCACTGTTTGACAAGTTGGATCTATATGACACAAGAAAACGGCCACAACCACTGAATTCCATGCATGTTTGTGTCTGACTGTGACTGACTGTGTCAGACTGATGTCCTAGTCAGACCATCATGAACACATCAAAGACATTCTCTGACAGTGATTCCTGTAACCTTCATGCATTGTACTGGACTAGCAATGACAAGAAGTTATCACTGCGCACTGATAACTGTGACAGATCTACTTGAAAATCAGACATACAGCAGCCAAGAATGCTTCCGTTTACGATTGGGTGATGAAAATCATGCTCAAAAGTGATTGGATAGGATGAGTGTGTTAGATAGTAATTAATCATCTGTGTACATAATGTTTACAACACCTTCATATTCATATATATATCAAGTATAGATTATTTACATTTGTCATGAGGAATACACCTGAATTAGGCTGAAATATATTTAAGAATGATGTTATTAATATTATTACGATAAATTTAATATATTTATTAGCCAACCAGCGTAGTATGTTTATTCTTAATTTAATACATTCAACAAGTTTATCCATGTGACAGCTCAAAGTCAAAGCAAATTACTAAAAGACTAGAAATATATACGGAATATTTGCAATTTCTGTTTTAAATCACTTGCTTTCCCTTTAAAAAATCTAGGATATTCTTACGTACTTTACCATGCTTATCTCCGATTTTAAGATTATGATCTGTTATTGCATCGAGAAACATAACAGATCTAGATTGCTTAAACTTAAATTGCTAGATATATTTCTAAAGTTTTAAAGTGAAATTTCAAAATAAATTGCTTCACATATCAAGATTAGTTTGTGTCAACCCATTCACTGTATCAGCTCTAATATCTTTTTCCCATGACAAAATATTAACAAGTCTCCAATTTAAAAGTTCATCTCTCAAAGTAATCAATTTTGTGTCAATTACTTTCACACCCCAGATAAAGTCGTAATTTTGAGGAATGACATATTAACGTTGCTTTAAGCATGTTTATTTGCAGACACAGATATGAAAATTCATTAAATTATTTCCATTTCCAAACATTTCCATATGTGATCATAAGAACACAAACATATATCTAAAGTGAAAAGTATACACATAGGCTACACATATATCCAATAAAATCAACAGACGAAAACACGAGCAAAAATTGCCCGTGAATCCAAGCACGTGGGTCCAATAATGAATATACCAGCCGCGCGTCTGGTATATTTCAGGCCAGTGATTGGTCATAATATCCCTGTTATCACTTAGATACACTATCAAGGAATACCACTGTCTGAGGGCAGACTAGGGAATATTATCAGTATTTCTTAATTGCCGACTTGTTCCGTCCATTCATAAGAGAGTCATTATCCAGATTGGCCGGGCAACACAAGACCATTTCTTGGCCATATCCTAAGCACCCAGAGATTTCCTGATACTGGAGAGCTTGTAACTGATTACATTCTAATTGGTGGAAATATGATCAAGTGGACTTATAAGGTCAAAAGGTCGCTGGTTTTTTTCAATGACCATGTATGTCCCCAGTGAAGTCTCCAGAAACTCTCGACATTTTTCACTCTCCATTTAACACAGTGACAACCAGGATTAGGTATGGGAGTCGAACATGCATAGAGACCTGGTAACATTAGTTCTAAACAGACCTGGTAACAGTAGTTCTAAACAGACCTGGTAACAGTAGAAACATACCTGTTAGTGATAGAAACAAACCTCTTAGCAGTTGAAACAGAATTATTGGCAGTGAAATATTTACTGATCTGGAGCTAACATACAAATAGACCCCATTGGCAGTAGAATATATATTTCATTGCCATCGTGCATCACATTTTGTCTATGAATTCCTCAAGGTGATGGTGATGGTAGTGATGGTAGTGATGATAGTGATGATGATGATGGTGATGGTGGTGGTAGTGATGGTGGTAATGGTGGTGGTAGTGATGGTGGTAATGGTGGTGGTAGTGATGGTGGTAATGGTGGTGATGGTGGTGGTGGTAATGGTGGTGATGGTAGTGATGGTGGTGATGATGGTGGTGATGGTGGTGATGATGTGGTGATGGTGGTGCTGTTGTTGTTGTAGCAGCTGAAGCATCAGTAGCAATAGCATAAGTACTTATTTCAGCATGGGTATAATTGGGACCTCTTCACAATTGCGGGACGATGTCAGCTATGTGGTTTTACTTGCTGACGGTCAATGTGTGTAATTTCTAAGTATGTGGGTCACTGATGTGTAAAACATGACCCGACCCCTGTAGCTGTGGGCAAACAGTGCTATACCATGTGATACGGCAGAGTCAAACAATACCAACCAGAAATATTTATCTCCAGGTGTTCGATTCCCAATGTTCCTATTGACGCCCGCTCACCACGACACACAAGAACACACTGGACATCCTGACCAGTCTTGACCAAGATGTGCACTGTTTCTAAGTCCACATGATTGTTACATTCGAACCTAACCACCTCTGTGTTAATTAGCTTCCCCCTACGCAAGATCCTTTATTAATAACATAACCGCCTTAATTTAATCATCCCATAAAAATATGTAACGAACTGAGGAACATGAACGCACATATAATTAATAGACTGGCTGAAAGAAAATTGTACGATTATTCATGGGTTAAACCTCTGACCTCATTAAGATAGGAAGAAGAAAGTGTGTCGTGGCTTAATAACAAGACTGGTATTTTCATTGGTATTAAATCCCAGTCATCACCTGGCGTTCAAACTCTAGTGTAGAAGAGAGGAAGAGAGAGAAGAGTCTCTAGACCAAGTTTATCAGTCTATGGAAGATATGGTCTATTACCATATGAAGCAAATCAGGAATCTGGAGGTGAAAATGAACACTATATTTCACTATAATATAATAGTACAAAGCAGCTGTAGCAGCAATATTTGGTTATTTCAGAATGGGTATTTGGAACCTTTTCACGATTGTTACACTATGTCAGCTGTTATTTTACTTTGGGGTTAATAGATTTCAAAGGTAGGTTTCTGTCCCTGAAAGTACTCCATTGTTGAAACTTCTAGTGATCTAAACTATGATTTTCAACTTTTAAATGGCAATTACACAGTAAAAATGTTTTAGATAGGTATTGGAAAATTCATTCATGCCATTCACCACTACAATGTTGTATTGGACATGCCAGACATATAATGTCACAAAATGACCACCATAATGTGGCAAGTCACATGTCACACTATGGCAGGCGACACTCAAGTCACACAATGTGACAGATGTCACACATAATGACAGGACACCGGTTGGTTACACAACAGGGCACATGTCACACAATGTGGCATATCACAGGTGGTATGCAACAGTCACCAATAATTGGATAGCAACATGCACCTGGCACGGGTACCTGCATTTAAGTGGATGGGTACCTCCGTTCCAAGTGGATGGGTACCTCCGTTCAAGTGGATTGAAGAATTGTACTAATTTGGTACACGCTAAACCCCAGCAACCAATGTAACGTCTCGTTGGATCAATTTTATACAGATTTACTCCAAGATCTCGGATGTTGGGAGTGGAATGTCATTTTCTTATAGATTCAGTATCATGTTTCTGACCCGGCAGGTACAACCAGGTGCATTCAAACTTATCCATCGACATTTAAATGCCAATCACAGACGAATGTGCCGTCACTCCATACACATCTAATGTGCCTCACAGTTAGACATGTTTAAACTTTCATCTGCCTGTGCATTGCCTGTGACACTGTAACTGCTCGAAATAGCCCTATCTTGTAATCACTGAATCATCAAAACCGCGATTTACGCAAGACATGAAATCTATTATGCCTAAGTAAACTGTAAACTTTCCAGACCCCGGCCTGGGAAAAAAGTTCATAAAAGCTGTTAGCTATTGAGTGACAAGAGTGTAAATAATGTGCACACCTTCCCACCCACTTGGTCCAGTCCATGTCAGCAGTCAAACATTCAAACTTTCTGTAATTGGTATATCTATCACATATGGCTTCAACGTATGATGCCAACCATTTCCACTTTAAATTCCCACATGTTGTATATATGTCATTATCAGTCCAAACTTCATTATTAAACAAAGTCAAATCATAAATATCACAAATTTAAATCTAATCCAAACTTGTTGATGTCCATACTGCCGTGTTGATTACTTCCAAATTCTAAATCATGGACAATGTCTTCCCTGGAACAATCCAATATGGAAATATGTGTGTTCAGAAAAAAAAGCAAAACATAACTTTACTCATTAAGTTTTCCTGTGTTCAAGCGTCCATGGATAAGCTCCTAACCTGATCCAGCCAACCATTGGTGCCAAACCAAGCAGTCATTATTAATGTTCCAGTCTGAGCCTGCTGAAGGAGTCAATCAAAAAGCATTCTCAGCCTACATATTATTAATCTGCATTAAATAGCCAGCCTATTCATGTTGGGCACCATCATACCAGGGCCAAGCTGTTCCTAGGATTCAAACCAGAGTTGATGGATTGCATGTCCACCACTCTCCCGACTGAACCAAAGGAGTAACCCCACTGGTCGACACCAGTAGGAGAATAATAGATTGCACAGCAACACAAACAATATCAATTATTTTCTGTTACCACATGAACCTTTATCAGTATCACAAATATTGGACATGTTACGTAGTGTTGTATTTCAGTCCGTTCTGATAACCGAACCCTCAGCAAATGATAACACTATGATAACACTAATGATGACTAATGATAACAAATGATAACACTAATGATGACACTATACCTCCTCGCCCGTCTTCCACACACTACTGTCTGTCTGTCTGCCAGACACTACGACTGTCTGCACCATGTGTACTAGCTGGTACCTATCAAGGACCAATGCCTAGTAATGGCACATACATCTACGTGGAGGTCGCCATCCTGATAGGTATATACTTCATTCCACAGACTTCAGAGATCAAATCTCTGGCTCTGATAACGTTCAGTATTTACTCAACCCATCCCACAACATCCTTCTAAGCTAACTAATCAGCAGTGTTATTATAACCATTGGGAACCAACAGCCTACTTGAGTTAACCGTTACCTAATTCTGTCAATGTCTGATAACGTCTCTTTGATTCCGGAAAACGTCATTGGAACCAGCAATTCCAAATCTTGAAACACAAATTGTGAATCTCATGCAGCGATAGAAACTAATTTTAAAATGTACTCGCCCAAATAGTGATACAAATAACAAATGTTATGAATTTCTACTAGCTCTTTATATTAGGATAACTTTAGCATTGGAAGAAATATGGCCTGGGCTAGTGTTAATTTCGATACCTAAATCTGTGATTAATATATTCGGTCAGATCTTCCATGTAAAAACAATCAACTTTTCAGTATACACAGCCAATGGTCGGAACTACATATTCCAATCTACACTTCCTGTCAGATATTTACCCCGGGTTTCATTTAAAAGCATGCTTCCTTCCTCCCGTGTCGAGAGTAACGAGTTAGACCCACAAAGTCCCAAACTCGGGGATAATCTGCTTCGTATGCCGCATGGAACTTCGGAGTGGACCAAGACTTGTGCAGTATTTACATAACCCATATTTCTAAACAAAGGGTTGGCAGGAATGTTCTGCAAGTTGCTATTGTGAAAATAATCATGGATTCTCAAGTATTTAGCCACACAATTCATCAGAGACCAACAGTAGTGGCGAAACAGACGCAGAGAAACTGTTGTTTTACAACAATTCTGAGTGATGGTGGTTATTAGCAGCGCAGAGACCTGACATTACAGAGCATCTGCATTGAGGTCAAATCCATTTGGAAACATTGGAATATCTCGTACATATGTTGTTAAACAAGGCCATTCCCGTAGAAATACTTACGTCCAAGTTGACAATGACATATGGCCATTCATCGCGACTATATTTTGAAAGCAATAATATCCAGATATCAGGTATGCATTTTCATAAATTGTTACCACATATTCAATGAAGAAATGTTGGAACAAATATTGGTCTGTTGAGAGTTTAAAAGGAAAGTACAAACATATTGCATTCAGTGTTGTTAAGTACGTTCACATAAATCAATTACCTATCACTAACTTGTTAGTGCTCCATGGTTTATCTTGATCGAAATAAATCTTCCATGGAAACAATTATCCATTAGCTTTCTATGTTCACAAATCCTTGCATCGTGAGTAAATTCCAGAATAGTTATATCTCTTTCAGCAGTAATCACACAAAACACACCATTATCAGAAAATCTAAATAGGCAGAAAATTTAGAATAGGAAAATATTTATGTGGTCTTCATTTGAGAAGTCCAGATCAGAGGGCAAATCAGAAATTCTCATAAACAACATGAACAATGGCGACAAATGTTTTGATCCACAACTCTGATATATCAATAAATACATTTTCGGTGGTTTTAGATTGCCATTATATGGCATGACCCTACACGTCCCACCCAGAGGTACAGACAAGGTTTAGGAGAACCCCCATAGCGCCCCTAATGTTTGAACGACAGAAGTAATTGGCTTCATATAAAAGTTGGATATACCCTGCAGATAGCAACATAGATGTCTAGGGTGGACTGTACTGAGAAATCAAACAAATACCTGAGAGATGAGAGGAATCCACACATTAGTACACGGGATGTGTAGTAGACATGGTAGAGGGGATCAATTGGGGATTCTGAGGATTATAGCGGGAGTTGGAACCATAGGAATAATCAGGAATGTCAGATGTGAATTTCAGAATAAAATACACATGATATATGTACAGTAGTTGTATAAATTAGGATAATTAAACTATAATTAATAGACATCATAAAAAAAGTATTGATACCTTTAAATCTTTACAAGTTTGTACCTATTTCATTTTCAATATTGTTTAACCTCTTTTCCCCTATATCACTTCTGAAGAGAAAATGATTTCATTGGTTAAATACAAGACAGTGTTAATTTCCCAGGGTCAGTTTACATACAGGTTAGTAACATACAAATGTGCAGCAGCCAACGAGTCTGGCTGAATGCTAGGGCCAAGAGTAGCCTAGATCATTGTAAAGCAAAGCAACAAAAAGAAAATGTAATATGTAGCAAGTATAGTATGTAAATCCTGAATGTTCAGCATAAGTGCTGTGTTTCACAAATGGAACACGCTCCCATGCACGATATAACAACATCAACTGTTAAATGATGTGTGAAATCACATATTACAACAATATATATACTGGTAAATGTGGTGTGAAATCACACATTAGGCCGCACTACACTGATCTCCCTTTGTTATGCTATAAAAACTCATTTAACCCTTTGTGAAAGAATGTCAGATTAAGCATGGTAATGTAGAATTATGTACACATGTAACTGAATTGGGATAAAGAAAAGAAAAAACAAAGTGTTATACACTTTCTTCCATGCTCATCTCAAGAGCTGATAGTGTATATTTTGATTACCATCTACAACAAACATCCCAATGTCAACACCCCATGCCACAGCATAGCCAGTAACTGCCAAAACAAATACACTCAATGTCCTCTCACTTAAAATCATCTCAGACAATTTACTAAATTGTTCTGTTGAAACACTGCCTATAGTCTTTTTGGCAATCCAGAAGACCACCGATCTCGCGCGGAATGACAAACCGTGAAAGTGAATTCCAGGAATAATTGCCACCACTTCCGCAGAATGGGAATATCTGGCTAATCAATACATAAAACAATATATTAAATTTCAAGTTCTCTCGGTGGAAAGTGAAGTTGTATGGAAAAGCCATTTTGGTTCCTCACAACTGCAACAACAATGCCCAGAGCCGCCAGAGAAATTGCAGACAGCATCATGGAAGAAATATCTTCGTTGAAATCGAGCTGATCATTGTCGATAAATTATACCCAACACTGGTCATGCTGGTTGAGTTCTTAATTTATTATTGTCTAATAATAACTCCAATGAGAAATGATATACAACAATACTTTTATGAATCACACCTGGGAATTCTGTATCCTAGAGGTTTCATATGCAAGATAATCAACTTTTTTACGTAGCTCGATAAAACATTTTTGCCAAGGGCAATAAAGACAGATTTGGATGATATTTGACATACAAGTCATATAAATATCAATTTACAATTCCTTATTTTGCACACCCAGAATAACCTCCACACAAAGTGGGACACACAATGGTGGAAAAATAACACGCAGGACAAATGGACCCGGCCTGTTGGTGGTGACAAAGTCGAGGAACTAAGTCCAGTAGCCTTATCCTGGAGCGGGTAAATCCATGTGCACACACACACACACACACACACACAATGACATAGCTGGTCAAGACTGTGTCCACTTTCAGCAGTTCAAATCCATCCTGACCCCAAAAATAAAAGCCACCAACCAACAGAGGCTCCCCACTCTCAGACCAGAGAGGGCTACTTTACAAGGAGGTAGAGGGCTAGTACTGGAGGGTACAACCAGTTCCTAATTAGTGACAGAGAAAACTGGTGAACACTGCCATGTGAGATGGGCAATGACAGAGGTCTAAAATATCAAAGGAAATCCACAGGACAGACGATATCTGGATCTAAGGAAGCCCTTTCACTTCTTAGAAATTATATCTCATAGTATATAGATAATATATCTCACAAGTTTTAATACATTAATTCTTGTAAACTTATTCAATTCATGAAAAGTACCAGATGTATGCACACGTTTTGATAATCGTAAAATGGTGCAACTATTATCCATGGAAAATGTTGGGGAATGAAGTCGATCAGCAACCATGACAAAGTTCTGCCATCATTTTATAAATACTAAAATTAAATTTAGCACTGCCATCTTTCAAACTACTAGCTTAAATGTGTCAACTATACATACTTACTTAGTATCCATAATACTGACAAAAATTAATATTGAGATATGCAAAGAAATAGAACTGCACAAAGCTAGAATTTCCCAAAACTAATTTTCCTTATTCCTGCATACCTCATGTGCATTCAGGATCTACTAGTGTACATAGTGGATGTAAGTATTAAGAACGGCCCACCACCACCCACTAACCCCCCTTCAGAGATATCTATAGGTCTACATACATAGACTGGGATCGTCCCATTCTTAAAACCACAATATTCTGTGCACAAAACAAATTCACTGACACCGACCACAAACATTGGGCTTTAATCCTGGAAGTGCACTAGTTTAACCATGACCACGAATGTAACCCACTAGTCTCGGAGATTATCCAACAACTTAAAGACATGATCCCTTAATTAAGACTAAATGGTGCAGCTGTGATGCTACGCGAGTCTATTGGGGACCGGCATTAAAAAAAAACAAGGTTACATTTGCGGTCGTTAATCGTAAACACGATTTTTAAAGTTGGTAAAGTTACACCGGAACGCGTTTAAACTCAGCCAAGCGGGAAATCCCCTGTTTAGTCAGATGGTTGAAAACTGAGCTCGGCTGATCTGTTGAGAGTCCCAGACAGTTGAACTTGAAACTTCATGAACTAATTCTATTATGTGTGTGTACTGTCTGCTCCCAACGGTAACAGAAAGAATTGCCCCGTTATTATGCATAAATCATTAGCCATCAAATAAAAGCTGGCTATTCATGATACTGGCATAAATTTACTTCAACATGTTCAATTTAGTATAATCTTGGTGAATTTTAATCATTGCAAATGCAATTATAGTTCAACAATTTATTTGATGAGGAGTTAATATTCTCTATACACATGACAACTAGATCTGTGAAGAATAGTGTATTGGGCATAACACATTTTTCAGAATACTTTTGACATTTTAGTATTTAAGATACTAGTACTTGTCATAACATTTTTAACTTGTATACACATGATCATAATTCCTATTACCAAAATACATTCTGTAATCTACAACTGAAAACTTTCTACTTGCTAAATATCTCAAGAAAAAGTAACCAGCTCATTAAACAGCTACACTTGAGATCATACAATTCCCAAACGAAATTATATTTTTCTTTTCCTTTCTTTTAGAGAATAGAAAATAAACCTTGCCAACATCAGTGTTTTTCCTGTATTTTATCACGCCGATGATCTTACGAGCGTTTCTTACGACTTATTCTTTAATAGCTTGCACCATACATGCTGTAACATACTTGCTTAGGTCTTCCTAAGTCAGGCAATATGACAAGACAAGTAAATCTGGACTGACGTATGTGGTGATAGTTTTTTTGTATATCTCCGCAAGACGTCAAACAAACTGTGTGCACTCCGCAGACAGACTGCAGACAGATATTGCATAACATGCAGACAGTGTGGATATAGGACATCTCAGGTGGATGCACCCTGTCAGCACCTGTTACTAGAAGAGTTGAAAGCTGCTGCAGTTAATAAAGAGTGTGCAAACATTTTGTTCAAATATGTATACAGTGTATAGTGCTCAATAGACGTACATATCCACAAGGTATAATATTTATGTGAGCTATTAACCTTCTACTTGATGAATAAAATAAAAGTGTCCTATTTCTGCATGTGATCGGGCAACTTAAGTCGCCTTCAGCAGGGAGAGGGTTAAACATAGCAAGATAAACCAGTGTTAGTATGGAAATTGTAAAGAAGTATGTAAAGTATTAAGAGTGAAATAGACATGATGGATTTAAATTCATTTGCTACATTGATAATATTGGTAATAAAAACAAATTGCTGTGTTAATTAAATTTCATTAAATTGCTGTACTTGCAATAAGGCTGCCTCTTGTTTTACAATTATATGTTTCATGTAAATACATACAAAACATACCCAACACAAACCCATAATCTTCCTATAAGCATACATCCTTTATCCTACCCACACATACACCTCTCCACCCCACACTGGTACCCCCACACCCTCTAAGAACATTCTCCTGAGAGTTATCAGAGTTAGCATTAAGTGATGACCTGCCATGTTGACAGTATCTTGAGAGACAACTATAATCACACAGATTAGATTGTCTCATAACAACTATTGAATAAGATACTTTGCAAATACCAATGGTTAAAGAAAAAAAAAATGTTGATGGTTAGATAATAACATGTAGTTTAACACGAACATTGTTCAGAAGAATTTAAATTGTGCATATATTGGGAAAAGATTAACTGCAAATTGTGCAATACTTGTGTGCTCTGTGCAAGAAGCCTACTGGTGCATATGCACTGAGTGTGACAACTGTACAGCATACAGCATGGTACAGGACATGCAACCACTCAGACATTCATTTGAAGTCTATACTACCACATCCTTGATTTCATCTCTTTCCGATATCATCACTTTAAGCATTTCAAGACTTGCACAAGTACAAACCAACAATTAGAACAATCCCAACAAACTTCCTGACTTAAAATAAACAAATGTCTGTACATCTAAACCCTCTTAGAGATGTTTGAATGTTTAGCACTATCAAACTAGCCTTACAAGTATTACACAGACATCCTAATACAGTCAAGGAAATTGGTAATCAGCTGGACCGGAAACAGTTGCTTTGCTACAAACATTTGTGAAGTAGCTCTTGAAGACCATCACAATATGACACACATAGCCATGGAGGTCATACCACAAATAAGCATTGGGAGAATTAGGAGTAGGAGTCACAATCATATCCTGTCAAAGAATTTGACTCAGAAATGTAATTAATAAGCATAGTTTCATAAAGCATTAAAAGACAAGTATAATTCAAGTCATCATGATGAAAAGTATACTCAAGGTTTATAATTTGTCTGGATATATTACTTGTAAAAAAATATAAATTGTGTGTGTGTGTGTGTGTGTGCATGTGTGTGTGTGTTTTTTTAGATGTACTAACTACACTATAGCAGCTATATCATGGTATATCACCATTCATATTTTTTCATTATACATTGTATTATTTAAATATTATGCTGAGAATCTGAATACTGGCTAAAAAACATGACGTTTTATTAACAAAATTCTGAGTTGAGTATGAAATCGTTATAATCTTGGGGCCAGGTGTAGGCCTATGCTAAACTCATTTCATGTATACTTAACTGATTTACAACAATAACCTTTGAGATTTGTACAGAATGTATATGTTTTGCAAGATGTATAATTTGTTCATACAATGTCCAATACTTGGGAACAGCTTGAAGTAGGTAAGGTATGTCTAATGGTATAGAAGTAGCCATTGAGAATTCACAGTGTCCACCCACTACTACCCCTACTGAAGTCTGTAGTATTGTATCCTGTAGTATACAGTGGAGGCATATACTACTAAATGTGCTCCAAACAACACTAGCTATAACTAAGGCAATGCCTGGTGGAGGATTTCCTTGGCTGTCAAAAAATATGTGAAGCACAATATTACTGTAGTTGTGTGGAGTATTCCGTGATGTCTGTGTAGTGTTACAGTCCGCGTTAGTATACTCAATACCTACAAGGGTATGTGCGTTGTATATCATATATGAAATTTAACACCGAACTTATCAGAGAATGTCCTCGAGTCATACTCTAGGTACAAGACTATCATATGCAGTGTCACATACTTCAAGTCTAACATACTATAAGTTTTGGCCATGAATATGGATAGCGGATATTAAGTAGGGCAAATCTTCTCTTCAGACGGTGTACATCTCCAATGTCAAGTTTATAGTACACCTACTTTCAATTTCATCTCGCCGGTGTGTGTACGCTCACCTGAGACGCGGTATAACGAGGAATTACGAATTAGACTTTTTGCCGTCCCATGTGTTTGGTGTTGACAGTTGAACGACAGCATAGTCCCAGCTGGTCAGAAGATCGTGTGGGGAATAATTGAAGGAGGTCTACACCGAGGTGGAGACTGAAGATGGGGGTATACTACTAGACGCAGGTGACTTACCTGAAAAACTACTGTCGCTCTGACACTTAGCGTAGTATAGACAGCTTAGCCAGAGCATACACCACACTATGGCCCTGGAAAGAAACAGAATTTTAGTGCACTTTCCAGACATAATCCACTCGAAAAGTTGTTAAAATATCCACGTAAGAATCACCAACTACCTTAGAAGCATTTTGCCGGGTTTGAGGGAAACGCGCACATGCAAACGTCTTAGCTTTCCGCATATAGGTATATCCTCCCGTTCAGCACACCCCTTCTCTCCCTCCAAACCAGACTGACTGTATATTCGCACGTGTGAAAGAGATTGCTTGGGCGAGTCGACTAGTTGACCTCGGAGGGGTGACGGGTCGCGTCGTGTGACGTAAGCGTAAAATAAACAGTTATAGCTAGCCGTTGAGTGGCTGGGACGTAGCCTACACACTGGTCTATGCACCCTACGATATCATTCATTGCTGTTTATACTGGGAGGGATTTCAACGGAGTTGTCCGTTTTCCACCAGCACTGGTCTATTAGAAATGAACACGGGCTTATTGGTGGTGGAATGTTTATGTTGTCTATGTCGCGCCGAAGAATGTGTTTTGAGAAACGTAAGCAGGGGTTATAAGTACGATAATAATTGAATTATATCTCAGATTAATTTTCTGGGTTTACGCACATAACATATAATGGTAGCCTAAACGTGCACAGATGCCTACTAGAAACCTCCGCTTTAAAACAGATAGTGCATAACCATAACCTGATAGCGTGTAAGGAATACGGAAAGCATCTGGTACAGCAGAACAGAACAACAGAACAGAACAGAACAGAACAGAACCACCAATATATTCCCGATGTCCATGTAAGCCAAAGTATTATTATGGTATATAAGAAAAAGAAAACATATTATAAATACTATTTAGACACGCATACTAGTATATAAAAACAGGATACAATAATAATCATGACATGTATAGGCCTAATATAGTTAAGTATGACCGGAAATAGTAGAACAATATTCACATGAATGCGTATGTAATGACGGGAATAATGAACAGGCCTAACACACAGGGGTCTACACATACAGAAGAGAGAGAGAGAGAGAGAGAGAGAGAGAAGAAACACAGACACATGCACACTATGTAAATAGTCATGGTCATGGAATATGCATAAAGAACTCTTTAAATGAGTAACAATAACTTCTTTCATTTTCTGTCTTTCTTTTATTTACTTCCTTCCTTCTTTTTTACGTTTTTCATATTCCTTATCGCTGATTCCTGGTCAGTTTTAGTAGATCAACCCACGGTACCTTTCATCATGGCAATGACTTGGAACATTCTAAGCACTGAATTGTAAAAACAACATTAGAACTAAGTATATAGCTAATATATATATATATATATAACTTACACACACAAAAACCAACACAAAACATGCCAATAAAAAAATACTAATTCTCTGTGTACACAACTATTGACCAGCGGTCAGAGAGTAAACGTTAGGAGGTGAACGTTACGGTCAGAGAGTAAACGTTAGGAGGTGAACGTTAACGGTTGAACGAAAATGCAAAGTCTTGGCCCTGTTTAAGTTATTTTGTTCTGGCAAACTGCGAGTGCTACCGTGATCCAAATACACAGTGTAAATAAACCCTGGTTCAAACTCTTGACACGGAAGCACCAATGGTGTATGGTAAATATATCAGACCGAGTAGTCTGGCATAGGTAACGGATCGGCTCCAATGGCCACGAAACGTGTAACTGGCATCGGTGTATGGAAGAAAAATATAATTATGAGACATTATCATAGTATAAATGGATGTGCATGTTTGGGTAAGCTGAATATAGTAAACATGGTCGCTTGCTACGGTTTTCTTTTCAATTGACCTCACGGCGATGTGGTTATGATAGGAGGATAACCTGTGACAGCTAGTGTGTCATTGTTGACCCACGAGCTATGAATGTTATAGTGAAAATAAAACATCACGTCTGTTCAGAAAAAGAAAAAAAAACATTGCTAGTCTGCAGTGGTAGTTGACCTATTGGTATGTACTGCATGTATCTTACAAGACGAGCATTCTTTTGAAACAATGTTTCTAATTATTTGTCTTTTTAAATTAGTTAATTTGTTAAAGGCATAATATCACATATATTTATGGTTGTTTTGGACTAGTTGATACTGTATACATGTTTGTACTTCCAAAAAGCTTTCCACCGCTGTGTCGTTGACAAATCTCCAATGCAACCCCCTCCCCGATAGACT
>JAUTBV010094307.1:0-10000 GCA_032361325.1 Lepetodrilus fucensis
CCCCCTCTCTCTCTCTATCTCTCTCTCTCTCTCTTCTCTCTTTTCTCTTATCTCTCTCTCTCTCTCTTTCTTTCTTTCGCTCTTTCTTTCTCTCTTTCTTTCTCTTTCTCTTACAGACATTTTCATGTTTCTATTCTATTTGTTGTCCTTCCTTTCAAAGAGGCCTCTTCCCTTCTTGTCTTGCTCCCCCATCTATTCATCCGTACTTCCTCCAGCCTCTCCCCACACTTCATGGAAACACTGTCTCTTCCGTTAGGATGGGCATCAACAAAGTCCTGAGAGGTTTAACATCTGAGAGGAGGTGTGTGGAGATTTATGAAGCTGAATGTCTGGACTATGCTGTACCTGGGTTAGCTATTCTCTGTGCAGTTGTTTCCAGCTATTAGACATGCATAGACTGGCACATTCTCCGCATATCAGGCCGGCCTACCGTTGGGCTTGCCGTGTAGGTATGCATTGTTGTATTTGAAAAATTGCAGTGTTTAGAATGTTCAAAGACATATTGGGAAACGTTTTTGTGAAGAATTTGCACTTTAGATATGTGGCTCGGGCTTTTACATATGTAAATGAGCTTGTAAAATATTGTGTTACGTAAGATCATACATTAATGGATTATTTGATGTTTGTGAAATGTTTCATGCTGATGAATGGAGTTTCATATATCTTAAAGAATTTAAATAAAACTTCAGATGTTCATTGTGCAATTTATATGTTCAAGTCAAATGACTTTGAACTAATTCTAAAGGTACAAACTAATATTTCATTAATTGCGTTATATGACCCTAAGAAACCCAGGCCTTGAAGAAGTGCATTATTTTCAGATAAAATTATTTTAGGGGAAAATGGTATGAATATATTGTGAAAGATTCCCTGATGCCACATTCTTGACTAAAAGGGTTGTAGAGATTTCTGCGGCTTGATGTTGGTAGAGATTGGTGGGTTTGTCTCTGATGAAGAGATTGGATATTAGTATTATTACATTCAGGAAGGGAAGTAACTACATGTATATGGTTTGGCCATTCTACCACTACAGAAGGTATCAATTCTGGTCCTAGAGTTAGCAGTGAACCGTTTCTGTCCATCTGCCCATCAGTGACCAATGAACCTTGATCACCAGTGAGTGGTGAACCCTGTCTGTCTACCAATATGTAATGAACCCTATCTGTTAGTAATGAACCTTGTCCATTAGTCATCCACAACCCTGTCTGTCCGCTTTAAACCCTGTCTTCATCCATATGAGTCGGCACTTTATGCAGGTATCTGTTTGCATCTGAATCTTAGTGTTGATGGACAGCCAGTTGAAGCAATACCTCTGACCTCTACCAATACCTCTGACCTCTGACCTCTACTGATACCTCTGACCTGAGGTGCGTTCAAGATACAATACATGCAATACACTATGCTACAATACTTTTCTCTACATGTAGTAGTAGTTCGCTGAACGGATTAGTAGGAAAATGACAGGAAATTGATTTGCACATGCATCCAGTGCGTTGGCTTCATGCATTGGATTTTCCTACAAAACACTCCAATGATTTTAGCCCTACAATCACTTTGTAAAATAGGCCAGTTTTAGTCTATTTAAATTTCTTCAATCCAATCATTGAATCATGTCTTCTACAATAGTATCCCTACAATAACTTTGTGACAATGACTATAGATCTACAATCACTTTGTGACAATGCAATCATTTTCTGACAATAGTTGTAGCACTACAATCAGTTTGCGAAACTGGACCTTTTCCAGTCCATTTCAATATCTTCTAACCCTGTCATACTTAAATGTTTGTGTACCTCTTGATAAGCATTGCACCACTTGATAAGCATTGTACCTGTTGATAAGCAGTGATATGCCCTGTGTATGCACCACTATGACTAACCGTAGGTTTACAATGGCAAGCGGTGGCTCGTGACTGCACCTGGAAAGACTACCGCCTCAACCAGGTCTGATTTCAATCACAAAGTTTACATTGTAATGACATAAGAGAAGCTTTTCGCTGACGGATAGACCTGGCTCGAATTTAAAATTGGAACGGTAACCTGTAGTACGTGATTGATGAGAGCCAATCAACACAATGTATACTGTTCTCTTACACAATGTGTCCTGTGCCAAGTTTTAGATTAAGCTGTCACAGCGCGGCTCTTACTCGCTCCTACTCGCTCCTACTCGGCTCCTACAACAAGCACTACCACCTGCTGATGGCAGTTTAGTGTTGTTTGTTGGACACCAGAATCCCAGAGCTACAGTCTTCAGTTTAATCAGCCAGCTGAAGGTATGTCTCTCTGAGGGAGCTAGTAAAGATGGATGCTTCATAGGAAAGTGTATTGCAAATTTCTGATGTTGGGGAAACCCATACATAAGTTATTATAATGTCAGGGATAGTTTAGGCTTCAGTGAAACTGATAGACTAAACATAGAATATGGTAAATGAAAGATACAAGGCAAGGCTTAACGCAGGTGGTTGAAACCTGTCTCGCTGTGTGGGGTTCAAACTGAGATCCCTGTGTGGGGTTCAAACTCAGATGCTTATTGCGCTGATTATTGTTCGAAACAGCTCCTCTTCGACCCAGTCATTTCCTCGTAGATAAGCTGATAGTATAGTTTGGCATGAAATGCATTGACTCCCCTATTTCGTAGATTATCTTGGTAAATACTTCATGGAATGAAAAACAAAATAAAACTTAATTTTCTTGTTCCATTTGCCCTAACCAAAAATTAAAAAATTAAAATATTGCATCAGTAATAAAATATTTGCATCAGTAATAAAATATTTGGACTAAGTATTATTTTATGCAGAGGGGTGACATTCGAAAGAATGAACAGGTAGATAGGCTGAATTTGCCCCTGAGGGTATGTGAAGAAGAGGATCAAAATGTGCAAAATGAGGCTTTTAGCTGTTCTGTCTTTCGAATGTTGTCCCTTTGCATAAAATAATACTTAGTCAAAATATTTTATTACTGATGCAAATATTTTATTACTGGTGCAATATTTTTTATTTTTTTAAAATTTTGGTTAGGGCAAATGAAATAAGAAAATGAAGTTTTTTGTTTTTCATTCCATGAAGTATTTACCGAGATAATCGACGAAATAGAGGTGTCAATGCATTTCATGCCAAACTATAGTGGGGTTTTAAATGAAGGCTGTAGCATCAGAGAGGCCTTTCAAATTGGCCCGTATTTTCATGGTAAATAACAGTGAAAGAAAATGGTGGTCTGCCCCGTGAGGATACTTTGCAGTAATGGAAACTATACCTAATGTCCACTTACATCACGGGTTTTGACCATTACACTGGTAGTTTCAGCAATGTCAATAGTGGGGCTGTAATTACTTTCCTCGATAAAGAGTTGGTAACACGTCAATAAGTCCCAGTCATTTAGGATACAGTCACAGATAACTATTGTAGATTACTATCACGATGTCATTTAAAAAAAGAAAAGTAGTAAACAACGTTGCTAGTTATGTCTTTCAACTACGGTACCTCTGAAACAAATGATCATTGCCATTCTGGCTTCTTGATGGATGTCAATCAGGAAGTGGTCATAGGGGGGGGAGGGGGGGGGGGGTACAGGGGACGGTACGTCTGATGCGTACAGCTGATTTAAAGGTTGTGTCATTCCATATACCGTGGAATATTCATGATTGATTGTTTTCGTTTTCGAGGTGAGCTCGAAAATGTTATATCAGTAATATAATGATTCAGTATGCTATTTTCTGATTTAAACATATTTATACTGACGTCCAAAAGAAAGTATCCAGTTAAAAAAAAGTGTTATTGATATCCATACGCTAACAGTAAAGCAAAATAACGTTTTTAGTAGTCCACAATCACATCCACTTGTGATCAGGTTCTAAAATCAAACGGTATGCCACGAAATGTCCTGCAAATCGATTATTTATTTTTAAGAAAACGGATATTTTGCTGTACCAAATATATTTACGTACCCAAATATTATAAAGTTCGCTCAAATGCAATGGTTATTCATTCAATAATTAAATTCACAAAAAACAATGCCAAGAATATCAACAATGTAGAGAGAGCGAGTCGTTAAATTGGCCCAGTTTGGCACGACGCATACCCATATGTATAATTGCAAGAATGTGTGTTTGCATGAACATAATCATTGAACTATAGATGAAGCTATTCAGTTAAACTGGAAACTCACCAGATAGGCCTACAGCAGGAAGACTGTGTGTTAAAACGGCTAGTGAAGGCCAGTATTTTCAGCTTCTTTACCTACGAAAATGCAGCCTCTCAGTGACGTCATCAGCTTCAACGGCGTCATTTCATAATGCTAATGGATAAACCCTGTACAAACAACTACGAGAAGAATACATCCGAGCCTATCTTCTCTATCTTCTGAAATGGGCAAGGACTGTATACGTTTGGTCGGACATGAAGCTGTGATCATGTGGACAAACAGATTCGGGGAACGTTTGCCGTGTCAATTAATCAGCAAGACTTGAAAATTCTACCGAAAAAATGCAGTTTTGGTGGAATGATAACGTATTCGAGCCAATGTCCTCCGTAGTTTAACTGTATCAATGAACCAAGGAGAAAAGGCCTGAATTAATACTAGGGGTGATCATGCACGCTATTGCAGCAATTTACTATGCTAATAATGTGAACATTAGAGCGGATGAATAGTAATACCACTTCTGTTCGTATAATTTGAACATGTTGAAACGCTGAAATCTGACACACGAATGCCAAACAAAATGTATTGTATTGAACGACTTGTTTTTGTATACAGTAAACAACCAGATCGGTATTCAATTAATACAGTTGAAATGGTTATTGTATCTATTTTAGTTTTTAAGCAATAGACAGTCAAATATAGTGGATACTTTCTTTTGGACGGCAGTATATATTCAGCAAAGAATGAGGATTGGTAAACAAGCTGTACAGCTTATTTCAATACCGCTCCTCAACAAATAACATAGGTAATATACATTATACATTTGCTAAGTAAGCATATGCTATAACTCATCTCTGGATGGGGAATTCCACCAGGTTCTTTTGTTCCAACAATCCGACAATCCAACAATGCCTCACCAAGACGTTACCAAGAGTGAAGACTCCCGTTCTTAATTTTCCAGTGACCTAATTGGAAAACGCTGATGCGTTCTTCATAGATAGCAACACTCTGACATTCCTGTGATGTTTAATAATTGAGTAATTGTATACGAGCATACTAATAATGAAGATAGCTCCTATTATGAGATAAATGGCGTTGACCACGCACCCGGAAATGAATGTGGAATTAGTAGCACACACGTTAACGTCAAGAGACAGGAAACGTCAGCTCATATCGAGGAGCTATGTATTATATGCATGGATGTACAAGCCTTTAGGGTTGAAATTGGCATGATCATATCTGCATAGGTGAACGGTCACAAACGGGAGTTATTATTGTAATTACATATTCTGACAATAAGGTATATCTTACTATTTTTTACTCTTCTAGAAATATGCTATTTTTCACTAATTGATACA
The DNA here is from genome assembly GCA_032361325.1 of Lepetodrilus fucensis. Classification (NCBI taxonomy): domain Eukaryota; kingdom Metazoa; phylum Mollusca; class Gastropoda; order Lepetellida; family Lepetodrilidae; genus Lepetodrilus; species Lepetodrilus fucensis. Next base: position 5,495 of record JAUTBV010094307.1, read on the forward strand.
TTATTGCATCTACCCTCTGATAATGGTGAGCAGTAATTTTAGATTTGCGTGGGTTTATGCGCGAATTTCCCTCCCAATGTCTTATAATGGTTGACTCCCATCTAGCTAACTGTTCGCAGACTATATAACTGAACATTGGGTGACTAGAGACGGCAGATTTCGCAATCCTTTATGGACACCGAAATGGCGGTAAATAAAATGTGGGTCAGTCCATATTTAAATATACCAAGAACTATATATATATATACTCTCGCAAATAATGATTATCATCCCCAAATTAGTTTCTATTGTGTGTCATATTTTACTGAGAAAGAAAACAAATAAGACCTTGTAGATTATATTCATGTTTCGCCTAGTATACATATCTATAGATCATATTCATGGTTTTTTTTCTAGTGTACAAATATGAAGATAATCTATGAAGAACATTTTAATGAATGCTAGAGAATATATGCCTATACATTTACATTTAAAATATCTAATATTGCGATGTATGTGTAATATTCTAGAATATATAAACTGAAACAGGTAATACATATTTCAAGTGAACGTTCTGACTCGTAGATTGATTGTCCTAAAGTTAGGCCAGCTAGGTGTAATAGGTGTATGTACGCATGCGCTACATCACGTTCCAATGTGATCAACTTCAAATTCTGCAAAATAAAATAAAAAACATGAAGAACTTATGAATCCTATTATCTAGGATAATATTGTTTTCCTTACAACGAGATGTTATTAGGAACTTGTACATACATATTGATCCTTCCAAGAGGCTCAGAGTTAATTTCTTAGAACTCTCCGACCTGATCAGAGTTTTCATTAACGGTGTCCTTGCTTACATGACCATCATATAGTAATAACAACTCACATAATATGGGTAATTATGTCAGCTCAACTATGCCTATAAGCCACGTTAATTATTGTCGGAGATCATCTCCTCTTAAGTTGGGGTAGGGTAGAAGGAAGAGGAGGGTCTGGAATGTGGTTTTCTGACGATTTCTTTAATTATTGTTGGCAGCCGATCCTTTGATATTGAGTCGAGTTGTCAGGTTTGAGGTGAAGACATAATTCATTGGTTAATTATATTTGTGAGATAATCTCTTTTGGAACTTTTGGGTGGAACTTGTAATTCCTTAACTGGTTTGTGGCAATCCTTTCGCGAGGGAGTGTATAACTGTAGTGCGCGCTTATATGACATGTTATCTATGAATCGTAAACAGAGAGAGAGAGAGAGAAGAGAGAGAGAAGGGAGGGAGGGAGAGGGGAGAGAGGGACACAGACAGACATACAGACAGATAGAGAGGGAGCGAGAGAGAGAGTGGGAGAGATAGAGCGAGAGAGAGAAGGGAGAGATGGGAGGGAGAGAGGGACAGGGAGACAGACAGAGGGAGAGGAATCGAGAGAGAGTGGGAGAAATAGAGCGAGAGAGAGATAGAGAGAGAGTGGGCGAGAGAGAATGGAGAGAAGGGAGGCAGGGAGAGGGGAGAGAGGGACACAGAGACAGACATACAGACAGAGGGAGAGGGAGCGAGAGAGAGTGGGAGAAATAGAGCGAGAGAGATAGAGAGAGAGAGAGAGAGAGAGAGAGATAATGGAGAGAGAGGGGAGGGAGGGGAGACAGAGAGACAGACAGAGGGAGAGGAACCGAGAGAGAGTGGAAGAGATAGAGCGAGAGCGAGAGAGATAGCGAGATAGAGATAGAGAGAGTGGGAGAGAGCGATAGCGAGATAGAGAGAGAGAGAGAGTGGGTGTTTGTGTGGGAGGGGAGATAGAGGGGAGAGAAAGAGAGAGGGAGAGAGGGAGAGGGGAGGGAGAGGGGAGGAAGAGGGGAGAGAGAGTCACATAGAGAGAGAGATAAGAGAGAGATAGACAGACAGATATACAGACAGATAGACAGACAGGATGACAGTCGCGCAATAGGTCAAGGAAGAATTCCCACATCATCACAGTAAATTCTCCTATAACTTAATCCGTATTTAATAAGTATAAGTAAACACAAGGTTCGTATACATACAACCAGAATGGAAGGCGCGTAGTGTAGTAGATAGGTAACTGAACTGTAATTATATAATGCCTCTGGCTTGCTAAAAGTAATCACATGGTGATATCTAAACGACGTGTCCTGATTTGTCTTAAGGCCATTATAGACTAGGCAACTGTTATCGTCGTAACAGTGTTGCTGCGATACTTGTTGCCTAGTGTATAGTGAAACATCGCTTGTCTCCCATGTGTTGCTACGACGAAAAAGAGATCGCCTTGAATGGGAACATGTTCTATTCCGGACGACAAAATAGTGTATGACTGCACGTGCAAATACATGTTTTCGCCAGAAACAAAAAAATGGTCACCTATAATGTTTAGCAAAATGACGCGGTTGTGGAAGATACTGGGATTCAGCTATAGACATCTATATTGACAGCAGGTTTGAAGTCCCCATTATTACTGAACATAATTAACACATCTAGTCAATATGTCACAAAAACTACCCAAATATTCACAATGTGTCAGTAATGAATACCAGATGGTGGCCATTATTGTTTTCAAAATGGCGGCCGTCAGCAGCCTCATTAAAATATGATCCGAAACTAACGCTCAAACAGATATATATGATACTCGCTGGGCTGAGATCTGATGTTAAATCTCCATATATAAAATCTGAGCTTGAGCATGAAATTGTACTCATAATTTTCGTGCGTCATGTCTATTCTTAGAATTTCGAAGAATATCATATAAAACTAAGACTTCCGGTGATAGGCCAACAGAAGTCTAGGCCTTAGATTGACTAAAACACCAGAAAAAATCTTAATACGATGTTAAAATGGATCGTATCCTTAAATTTATGTTTGATTCAGAGATCAATTATGTTGTTCAGCATTGTTCGCGGTTGAGAAATCGGGATGAAACGTAAGGTACGTAAAAACGACAACAACTATGCACATTTCACCTACACGCTTATCACCAAAATCATTAAACTTGGTAGTCTATACATAGAATAGTCCACTTGCAGCTCCTATAGGTTTTATCGTATGCATACAGTACCGGTATTTATCTTTCCAGTGCAGTACAGCTAATTTCAGTCCAGTGATTGTCAATATGGATACCTCCTAGGCAAACTTAGATAAGTATAGCAAGTTAAGATGTAGACTCCTCGGCTACAATATCATGGTATCGTACAGCCTTGAGAGTTCAATCTCATGTCCACTGCATACTTTATCATAGAAATGAATAACATAATAGAAATCCTAATTATTTCCATTTACCTTTCTGACGCCATAATGATAGGATTCGCTGTCTATGCCTTGGCAATGCAGTTAACATCCTTGGTGTTTCAGTACCAGCCGGTGCTTGCAGGTTTACTGTAACATACTATAATAGAGCTCTATGGATAGTGTAGGTTATCTCCTGCCATGATGTTGGTATTCTACAGTTAAACACAATTCATTGTGAATTTTGTTTCTCATAGTGTTCACACAGTACTGATTATGGCTCCAGTTTGAGATCAGACAGCGCTACGGCACGAACAAATAGAAAGTCGGATTACTATCCTCAATAATCTGGAATGTCCTATTAGTGTCTGAACGCAGTCGTATACGTTCGTAACAGAGCTACGGATCGGGAATGGTCCGGAGAGGTCGGCCGAGCACTTCCGACATGCAGTTAGGTGCGTCCCGTAACATTCGGGAAACTCGGCCGATTTTGTCTAGTCGGATTACAATCGTGACTATGTCGTAACAATGTCCATGTGTTGTCTGGTCGGTGTCCTGTACATCGGAACGCTGTTGTGATGAACGGGCATGATCTGGAGAAGTTTTTCCATTGCCGTTTCTTGCCGATTGAGTCCTGGGTATCGTTTCTCGAAAGCTCTAAGGGACCATAGCACTCTCTATGCCGATAGCTAATACATTGCTAAGAGAGTGCTATAGTCCTTAGCGGCTAAGAGAGCTTCGAGAAACGATATCCAGATTGCGTCTAAATCTTGCCGTCAGCGTCGGTTTATTGTCAGGTCACTGTCGGATCGCATTTGGGAGAATCGGGACGCTGTCGGGACCGATTTGTTAGCTTTTTTACAATGCGAAAGTTACAAATCGGATCAGAATCGGATTGAGAACTGGAGAATCGGGACGAATTCGGCTGGAAACGGCTGAATCGGGATGCTTCCTGAACAATATCTGATTGTTGTCGTGATTAAATAAATGTTTGTACAAATTTCCGTCACGAATTACAGGATCTTGATCAGACTTTTGACATATTTTTATAGTAGTATATTAACATAATATTTAAATTATAAAATATGCAAACATAATTGATTTATATAAATATCTGAATGTGAAATATTGAAATTATATACAAACATAATTTATCCATATATAGGAATGTTAAATATTGAAATAATATACGACAATGGCAATGTGAAATAAAGTAGACATATTTTCACAGTATTATATATGTACATTGAGAGTGGGTTACAAACAGAATCTGATAACAGTTAACCTATACAGATAACAG
>JAUTBV010094307.1:15000-17473 GCA_032361325.1 Lepetodrilus fucensis
ATTTAAAATCCCTATGATGACTTAATAACTATTATTAATAAGTAAGTATAATATATTATGTTTCCATTGTATCAGTTAAATAATGAATAATAATGTGATAGTTGCGTGACCCTAACTGATTATAAATATATTTTGTGATATATTAGTGGTAGTAAAATATGAGAATATCCGTTTCAAAATGTATATTGATATTTCTTCTTCTTCTTCTTCTTCTTCTTCTTCTTCTTCTTCTTCTTCTTATTATTATTATTATTATTATTATTATTGTATTATTATTATTATTATTATTATTGTATTATTATTATTATTATTATTATTGTATTATTATTATTATTATTATTATATTGTTGTTGTTTCTGCTGCTGCTTCTGCTGCTGCCGTTGTTGTTGTTGTTGTTGTTGTTGCTGCTGCTGTTGTTGCTGATGTTGTGTAACCCAAGCAGTCATATTATGCAATAGCTAATAAAGACATTATTATGATATTGTTGTTGTTGCTGCTGATTCTGTTGTTGCTGCTGTTGTTGTTGCTGCTGCAATAGCTAATAAAGCCATTATTATTATATTGTTGTTGTTGTTGTTGCTGCTGCTGCTGCTTCTGTTGTTGTTGCTGCTGCTGTTGTTGTGTAGCACAATCTACCAAGTATTCATATTATTCAATCTTATGCAATAGCTAATAAAGACATTCTGGATGCCTCAACACAGGTATACAAGTCCAAGTCCAATACAAGTCAAATATGGCTTTCTAAAGCGCGCTATTCTTAAAGGCATAATATCATATATGTATGGTTGTTTACTAGTTATTTGCTATAACTGCAAAGTAAATTCACTTGACATACATAAAATCATGTTTGTACTTCCCACCGCTGCGTGGTTCACAAATCTCAACTCCAATACTAGTTATACTAGGATCTTACCCTAGTTATACTAGGGACTGATCTAGATTCTGGACCAGTGAAACAAATGTGAGTGAGTGATCATAATTTATTGTTTTTATGTTTTTAATTGCCTTTCACACTTCAATTTGGTTGCTGTAGTATATAGAAGATCTAACATGAGTGGTCATTTAATACTGAATTTATTAAACGAGTTGGTAAAACTGATATATACCGCTATATACTATATACATACTCTTCAACCTTTTGCACTTAAAACTACAGTTTCGCCCTTATCACTTGTATAGCATTATCAGTGTGGTTACGTTCACATGCTGGTATGTAGACTTTATGGTCTGTGAAAGTTAATTGTATGTTCTGTCACAGTGTTGGTCTCTGGCTTTCCACAGTTAGGCTACACGGCACAACATGGCAGCCAGACGCGATGACGTTGACGGTGGATATGCGTGGATAGTCCTACTTGTCAGTTGGCTGATCAACGTCATCTCCGGGATGTTGTACTACTCCACCGGCGTCGTCAACTCGGCCGTCCTAGAGCATATGCAGGAGGGAGTGGTCAAGACCTCATGGGTAGCATCGACCCTCCTCGGATCTCTGGCCTTTAGTGGTCAGTATGTCACCAAAAATACGGCTAAACGTCCATGCACACCAGAGGCGATTTTCGCGGGGGACAAACTCGGCGATTTACATTATGAGATAGAAAAGTATCATTTATCTATATATGCTTGCACATCAAAAGCGAAATATTCGCAACGACAAATTTCGATAGAATCTTTTGTTGTCGCCGCTGATTGTCGCGGCGATAAATCATGTAGTCTGAGTAGACGAATGAACTTTTCAATGTTGCGTTTGTTATCATAGCTAAATTATCCTTAATGTATTATAATGTTCATTTTAGATATAAATAATACCTATTCTGATATTATGGTATACCATTAATAAAGCTATATATATCGGAAGTATGATATTCCATTATCTATGATTATGTATTCCAGGTTGGTATATTTGGAGCTATAATTAATCATTAATTATATATATGTACGTGCGTGTAGCTTTGAATCTGTAACCATATGGCAATCAATTCGCAATGCATTCATTTACTACATATTCAGTTGCCTACCACTGGATCTATGGCAGGAAGCCTATTCTCGAAAAGTTCTTATGATCGTACGACATTCTTAAATATTCGTATAGTAGGGACTTCCACAGGACGTTATCCGAATTGACAATTGCATACGAATGAGATCTGAATCATACGAGACGCCCGTGCGTCCAAGAAGAACACTGCTAGACTCCAGCTAGACCCCACACGACCCCGAAGCTACACGACTTCCAATGTTCAAAGTGTCCGTGTGGACATCAGAATTGAGCCGACTTTTGCCAACTTCCACAGACCTCATCCGAATTGTAGGTTATAAACCACCATTAGAAATCCCATAGACGACAGTGTTAACGTATGTATGCATAACTACTGATTCAGTTATTCAAATACCACAAAACAACATACATCACAAAGTTCAGTTCCCCAGCAATGTAGAAACCAAAGAAAAAACACATGTTGTCTGGCTTGTTTACGTTTCA
>JAUTBV010094318.1:0-17471 GCA_032361325.1 Lepetodrilus fucensis
ATGGATTGTGACGATTTTTGTCTTGTAACGACGACGTCACAAGTTAACAATCTGTGACGTAACAGGTCAGGTCACAGGGCTCATTCACAACGTCTACATCTGTCTAAATTGACTGTTTATGTTTTCGTTAGTTTAAACTTGAAGATCTTGTAATTTCGATTGATGGGTTCTGTACCCTCTTGCACAAACAGAGTAATCATGGACATGCCTGACATGAACGGAATATTTAGTTGGGATGCATTAATGAACATGCGAACAACACATTTCCATATCACAGTTGTAGTGTAATAAATACAATACTAAACTTGCTTCCGTGTGATACAATTTTCATTAAACTCGTGAATAGTTTTGGTATCTAACTCGCTTTCGCTCGTTAGATACCAAAACTATTCACGAGTTTAGGAAGGATTTTTGTATTTACGTACCCACACATTGTAAAATGCAATGGTTATTCATTCAATAATTGAATTCACGAAAAGAAATGCCAAGAATATCAACAATGTAGAGAGCGAGTCGTTAAAATTGGCCCAGTTTGATACAACGCATACCAATATTGCAAAAATGTTTACTTGCATGAACAAATAATATTTATGAAGCCTTTCAGTTAAAGTGGAAACTCACCAGACAGGCCTACATCAGGAAGACCGTGTGTGACTGCTAGTGAAGGCCAGTATTTTCGGCTTTTTAACCTCCGGAAATTCACCCTCTCAGTGACGTCATCAGCTTCGACGGCGTAATTTCATTATGCTAATATCCAGACAATATACAAACAACTATGAGAATAATATAACCGATCCTGTCTTCTCTACCGTGAAGTCACGTTAACAAATCGAGGTCGACGTAACCTTCTGAAATAGGCCACGCCCCCGTTTCACGACGGCCTCCTAAAGTTAGCAGCTCCTAGAGTTATGATCCAGCTTATCACCTCCTAAGTTAGATGCCGATTTAAGAATGGATATGACTTGTGACATGGTCGGGAAACACTTTAGGAGGTGATAACTCGCGTTAGGTTAACTTGTTAGGACACCGTCGTGAAACGGGGGCCAGGACTGTGCAGGTTTGGTCAGACATGAATCCGACCTAGAAACTGTGTGATCACGTGGACAAACAGATTTGAGAAGGTTTGCCGTGCCAGTTAATCAGCAAGACTTGGAGAATATACTTTTGGTGGAATGATAACGTATTCCAGGAAACGTCCTCAGACGTTTAACTGTATCGATGTACCTACGAGAAAGGATCTGAATATAAAATAGGGGTGATCATGCACGCTAGGGGGCATTAAGTCTCGTCGGAGTCATTTCCGGTGACAGAAAGAATTTCGACGATTGCTATGAATGACGCCCGAATCGTGATGTTTTCATATGAGGTTACAATGGAATATCATCAAATGTGTAGCGCATTTAGGTGTTTGACCGGTTTATGTCACCGGATATTGAATGAATCTCGGGATATCTCGTGTCAACTTACGGATCCTATTATCCCTGGACTCACCTGCTTGTTGCCTTGTTTGGCAGCTTTCTTTATTTCCATCTCCTGTCAACAACAACGCATATCACATTAGTGTTAGTAACTATGGTAACACTGTAGTGCAACTGGTCACATATTATATTCCAACAATAGTCTTCAAGAAAGTAGTATCTGTTTACTGAAGCAAGTTCACATAGTAAATCAATAGAGAACCAGATTTCAGATTTAATTAATAGTTACAGTATTAACAGATTAATACATTAACGATAATACAGTGCTCCCTCGATATAACGCCCTTCGATGCACCGCGGATTCGGATACAACGCGGGGTCTAACATGGACCCCATTTTTAAAACAAACAAAAAATCAGACCATAATATAGTTATATACTTTTATATCGTGCAAATGCTTCCATACATCAGCACAATGTCACATGATCACAATCACAAGATTGCTATATGATCTTTTTTGTTTTTACACTAGCTGAAATGTTTGCTTTAAAAAGATATGGTTGTTAAATAAATAAATAATTACAAATTGTAGTATGACCAAACAAAGACTGATGTGATTTGTAGAAGCATCATGATAAACTATTGTCTGCATGTTTTACTTACTGTCTGCAAGTTTTACTTACTGTCTGCCAGTTTTACTTACTATTTTCTTTTCCTCTTTTTCAAGCTGGCCCCGATCTCGAGCGATGTCTCTCTGCTGTTTCTTGATAACGCGATCATTCTGCCGGATTTGTTCTGCAGGAAACAAATATATAATTATGATAGCATGTGTACAAATATAAATAATACTATCAATAACTATAATAACTATAATATCATCATGATCGATAATATTAAAGGCATACTATCACAGTTGATTGACCTGTATAATGGACAAACAAATTTTGATCTGAGACTAATTCCACTTGATTTATGCACCCAAAACTGGTTATTTACTGATGTACTTAGTCCCCAGTACTCAATAGTTATCAAAATATTAATGTTTTATATGAATATAGGAAACGTTCTGTTATTTATCTTGTTTTTGATGCATCAACTGATCTGTGAAGGAATCTGCAAGCGAATATTAGTTATGTCCCCCTTGCATGATATATAATGAAGCAAAAGCATACAGACCATATTCAGACTAATTCAGGTTGTCTATCTTGGGGTTGCAGTAAAGATTTGTCAACCACACAGCGGTGGAAAGCTTTTTGGAAGTACAAACATGATTTTACGTATATATCAAGTGAATGTACTTTGCAGTTGTAGCTAAGAACTAGTCCAAAACAACCATACATCTCTGATATTATACCTTTAATGTATAATTTGAGAATAATATTACTCTGCCTAACAATGTGGTCCAAATCTATCCTATATGAGGATGTTGATAAAAACATAAATTTCTTGTTTTTATATTTAGCATGTACATGTATATGGAAAGAATATTAAAATGACTAGTTAATCACCTTCAGTTTACTTCCGCGAAAACTGTTAACATGTCAAACTGCTTCAAAATTCTTTCTTTTGTATTTAATTTACAACTGAGATAAATAGTTTTAGAATCACTGACCAGAAATACATTTAAAATGAATTATGAATTTTGGTACATGTACACAAATTCTATAAAATAAGGAGAAAGGATTCTAAATGACCAGCAAATTTTGTTGTTGCTCAATCAAAAATTTGTTCTCTGTTGTTAAATAAGCGAAAGAAAATGTACACACACACACACACACAATGTACTATAAGCAGCAGAGAGAGCAGGGGGGAACATTCTGTAGTTTATTTCAACGAAACTTGACTAAATAGAAGTGTCATGGGTAGCAGCAACCCTGGTTGAAAGTTTGTACACTGAGAGAGAGAGAGAGAGAGTTAAATATTCTCATGTTTATATAAACTGGAGAAATATTCATGCCAACATATAGTGAATTTGTAAAATAGTTACATGTCCGTACTTATGTGCAACAACAATATTGATGAAGAGCACGCCTGAAATCTAGTAGTAGTGCTGACTTTACAAACATTGCACTTTTTAAAGCATTAACATTTAGTAATGTTGGATTGATTGATTCAATTAGTGGTTTACATCGCAATGAGAATATTTCGCCAATATGCGACAGTTATGTTGGGAAATGGCGTACAGAACATGAAATCAATACATACTAGTATTTATATATAAATTATATACATGGAAACAGCATTATAAAACACATTTATTTACGGCAAGCTATATGAAAACTGGTCACATAATTACAGACATTGGGAAAAGATTTGCCAATTATTGTTATAAAACAATGTCTTTCTTCTCATGTGTGACAGAAACTATGCATACAAGTTGAATCATTAATAAAAAATAATAGGTCATTACCCAAAATCGTAACAGCACGTAACCAACTTGATATCACAATTACAGCCCACCACTCACTCGGGTTAAGTTCCGGTCATGCGTAAAAACCAGAAACAAAAGTCATCTTTAGATGACATATCACTGTCCCCCCTCCCCTCCCCATCCCCAACAGGGGCGCCATACTGGAAGCAATCAATCAGAAAATATTATCTAATTTTAATAGATAATTAATAATAATGAAATGTACAATAAATTGCTGCAGGAGAGCATGTACAGAGAAGAAATATGAACCATGTTAAAATATACCTTAGGAGCTATCTCGGAAAAAGCTAAATTAATCAGAAATCGGAAATATTTAACCCTCTCATTGCTTGATAAGACACATGCCACTGGTCTTTCAGGCATCTCAATTTGCCTCCAGCATGCAGAGAGTTAAACAGCAAAAGTAACATTTCTAAAAGATCAGCCAAAGCCTGTTAATGATCCAAATGGTAGAATATCCAAAATTTCATCGGAATAGATCAAATTGAAATTTCAGCATAAAGAGCCAATCTTTGAAATGCAAGAGATAAAATCTAGGTCAGCAGATTTGAGAAAAGACTATAAGGATGCTACTGGTGACAGATTTAGAGACAGATTATGGAAACTAAATAAATAATTCCAGTTACATAGACGACCATATCCCTTGCATCATATGCTTTGGAGGCAAATAAACTAGTATCTCATAATACTCATACTGTAGTATGCACTACCACAAGCTATACATAACATATCCATATGTCTACAAGTAGCATAACACAGTTGAGTCCTTTAAAGGACTGGAACATTGAGAACACAGAAATATTTACTAAGAAAGTAGAACTCTACAAGCAATGTTTTACATTGTTCATCAAGCATCATTTCATGATCATATCTTTTTACAACCAATAACATGTCTGTCATCTTCAACAAAGATAAATGATAAATACATCATGTGGGCATATTTTTCTCTGCATTAATGTTCTCACTATTGACCATGTAGTGCTATGAGCACCTTTTTAAAGCAGGAATTTGGTGAATTATTAATAGGCAAAGAATTTGCTTCCATGTTTGTATTGTGCTTCATTTTGGCCTCTGATGCAAGTTGACAGACATTTTATTCTTCCCCTACAGTCTTCTCAAGACATTCAACAGTATATTACAGAAAGCTTTGTATATCATCTCCACACTCCACCTATCAGAAATAGAAATAACAATCACAATGTCAAAGTCAAATATAGAGAAAAACCAACTTTACTGTTAGACATATCTAATAGGGGAAATCAGATTATCTGAATAGTGGACCCATTTAAATCAATGTCAATCCAGAACAAATTTGGATGACACCATTTCTGTAAATGACCTAATAAACACTAATTTCCTTCAATTAAAATTACAAGTAGAATTACTTCAAACAGGATTGTCAGAAATTTCTCTGTGTTATTTACTCCTTATTGAACATTGAAAGCTTAATTTTCAGGCCAGGTTTAATATCTATCAATTTTTGAATAACGAACAGGTATATTCTTCTAATATTTAAAAAATCTCCCAAACTTTCTAATTCTCAAACTGTTTCATAAATTCCACATCAACTTGTTCAAATAACCTTATGGTATATGTTTTTTACACATTACTCACAAAATAAAATTAACATTCTAAAATGTATTCTAATCTTAAAGTTTCCAACAATCAGCATCATACAAAAAGACAAGTTTTACTCATTTGCATATGACTTTTTCTAAAATGTATAATATTAAACCTAAACTAAAAGGACTGACTCGTTATAGAGTTTATATATTGTATTTTCCAACACCATGATAATGGTACCTCTAAAATGCATTAGACCCAACTTACACATAATTTTTGTAGTTCTTACACCAAGAGAAACACATCATTTAAGGATATATCAACAAAACACAAAACACGTCAGAATTATATACCTTCCATAATTGGGTAAAAGCGGATATATATGAAAATATAGGTTAAATAGCAAAATGTACACCAAATATATCTGACAAAAAGGTTAATAGAAATGCAATTAAATCACTGCTGATATTACTATGCAGTTCTCATGTACGAAATAATTAATGTAAAGATTTTAATAGATTAAGACAACACCAGAAAATGAAAACACCGCTATGAACAAGTAATTAATGGTTGAACACTACTACCAAGGTCAGTTGTAATATATGCCAATTTTCTTTTAAAGCAAGAGAATGCAAGTAAATTCAAGCAAGAGAATGCAAGTAAATTTGCACTAAATATATTTCATGAGCTTAACTTAATTGCAACAAAATTAATAGAAAACGTGTTTTCTTTTATCTTTTGAATGTCAACTTAATTCAACATAATGATCAATAAAAGTTTCAGACATTAGATCCTAACTAAATATAATGTTATAGACAAGACTAGATTAGTTAAAATTTTTGTTCTCATATCTGCTCTAAATCAATGTTAATTTTTAGCAGAATCACTAAACTATGAATGACATTATAGCACATACTTAACTATGAATGATAAACTTGTTCAATGATGCTACAATGTAATTAACAAATTATAGAGAATAATACAATGATAGCTTTCCTCTACCAGTCTACAAACATTTTGGTATTAAAATTACTGCAAACATGTGTCTATTGTGAAAGTGTGCAAGCTCTTTTGATGAGGCCATCAAAATGGTACACAGAAATAAGAACTTTCCCGAGTAATATCAGCAAGGATTTTATTGTGTTACTAAATTATTTAGATATTTGTTTTTCAAATACAAAAGGATAAGCAACATTTCAAATGAAAAATATACATGAAATATGCACTAATGCAAATATATTTCAAAGTTTAGAATTTAATAGAAACCATCACAATATTGTATTTTGAATGATACACTAGTAGTAGTATAATATGATCTACGGTATTGATTATTGATGTGACATCCATTACAGATATAGACAGGTTCAATACATGGGCATACAACAGACTATTATTAAACTGTATTATTAAAATTCACAACATATCCTGAGGTGACGAGAGTGACAATACCTGACCGGAAAAAAAAACAATTTACAATTTGAACATTTAGTCATTTAGTCATTCACCAACACAATCTTCCATAATTCTACAATACAATCCTCCATTATTCATCAATACCATATTCCATCATTCACCAGTATACTATTTCACTATTGACTTCATCATGTATATTCTAACATTCAACACCAATCATTCAATGATACAATAATTCATCATTCAGTGATGCAAAATTCCAACAAGATCTTAATTCACTACTGACTGTACCATATTGCATCATTCAACTCCATCATTCATCATTCAGAGATACAATAGTTCATAATTCAGTGATATAATAGTCCATCATTCAGATTGCCAATATTCCATCCTTATCATGCAATGAAATATTTCATCATTCAATACCATCATTCAAAAATGCAATATTATAAAATTTAGTGATACAATATTCATCATTCAGTGATTCAATATTACACAATTCAGCGACACCATGGATATAGGTAATAAAGAGTGGTACAGTTTTATTAAGACAAGATTTGAGGTATGTGGATTTAGTTGGGCACAAAGTAATAGTTTATACAGAAGGCAGGATGAAATTTTGCATAAAGTTTGAATAGATCATTCTAAATGTTTGGGAAAAGTCTTTCAAATATATTTTTACAGCCTGCTCTTTGTTTCTTAAATAATTGCACTGATGTTTGATTACTGGGTTTATATGAAACAGTTAAGGGAGCATACTATGTTTGCCAGGGATCAAAATTAACACTAGTCCTCTAGTAGACTAGTAGAAATACATAACATTTGTTATTTGTATCACTATTCGGGCTAGTAAAGTTTTAAAGTTAGTTTCTATCACTGGTTTGCAAAACAAGAAAATAATCAAAAGTAAAACATTTGTCTAGTTAATATTTTTAATTAATGTATTCCAGTATACCTGAACTCTTGACTTTTCATCATTAACCTAGTATCTAACTAACGAAAACAAGTTTTCATATTGATTATTTTTAAAGTAAAGTTTACTGCATAGATTAAACTGTATAATATGTTTCTAACAAGAGTCATACAACAATGTCAACAACAAAACTAACTGAGGTATTTCGTAATGTCAAATGAGGTTTATGTCAAATATCCAAAATGTATATATATAATTGATGAAGAGTATCTAATGCTGAATGACAGAATGTTTTGTAATGTAACAATAAGTCCAGTGAAATGAGCATGGAGTGATAAACCTCGCGCCATTTCCTGGATTGTACTGAATGTTCTGAAATGAGGTAGATAAAAACCAACGGCAATGTGATGAAAACGAGATGAAAATGAACAGTGACCATATCAATTTTGATGTGATTATTGTATCCAATTGCAATTTAATGTATTTTGCAAATGCATCACTTCTCTGCTAAACATTCATTGAGGGAGTCTTAATTCTACCTAAAATTAGAAAACATCATTGTATTAAAGTTAAGGCCCAATTGTAGTTCAAATGTTAAGAAAGTATGACAAGTTTAAGACAACTGTTGTGGTGAAGAAACACCTGTTCAAACGAGTGCAAAGGAAAAGGCTTTTTTTTATGTTTTCAGGACACTTTCAACTTTCAAAATTACATTTTAATGTGCATTATTTTCGTATGTAATCTAGTACCGAGTACCTATCCATTTGCTGTGTGATTCCTGCTAATATATACTTGACAACTAACATCTACTAGTTTTTTAAATTACAATATTTGACTATAAACATGAGTATTAGTTTATTCAGATTTTAAATTTGTGAATAAACTTTCCTACTTTCCTAGCATCTTGCCCAGTACTGAATGTGTAGACAGAGCACAAACTCTGCTTACGGTAGTCTTAGGATCAGAAATGTTGACTACACGGGCAGTAACATGGAAGATAACTACCATACAGGCGCTATCACAAGGGAGATAACTGACTACAGGGAGATAACTGTGCATATGGAGACTTATCAGAAAAAGTATTTCTCAAAAAGATTTTGCAATCATGACATATAGAAAAAACAACATCAAGAGAACAATATTATAAACTACTAAGAGATACACATCCAACATGCATACATAATGTAAAATTGTTGATCCAAATTCATGGAAAGCAATCGTAAATTGTATAATTACTTTGGTTTGGGGTTTTGGTTTTTAGGGATTTGTGGGTTTTGTGGCTTTAGATACATATATTTAATTAATTAATACCAATATTGGGCATTCTATTTAATTAAATAGATAGGGAAAACTACTTGTTGTAACTAGTTAATAAATCAGAAGATATCAACTTTGCAAAGAATATTGTCTAGTGTGTGAGTGAATATAGAGTTTTAACGTCACTGCTGGAATCTTTCACCCATTTGTGACGAGAATATTTTCTCCTTAAGCTTATTAATTATAACTGATTCATTGTAATATATATATAATATTTGAAGATCACTTGATCTCGTGTGATGTCATACTCAAGCTACATGTATAGTGCATGGCTACAACATATTTATATCAATTGTAGTGTATAGCACTATAACATATACATTATACATATAGCACTACAACATACGTATTGCACGGCAACAAAAGTATAGGACTACAACAGATTATCCTTGTCAAAGATGTTGGAGGCATTAGTTTTCTTCTCTTTACTTTTTACCGTAAAATTCATAAAACAACCGGAAACTTGGAATAATCAGTCAGAAGTCGATTAGAGATGGTAAAACATGGCAAATCTTTGACAAGGACAATAATAAGATAAATGTGCTTTGGGGGATTCAAATTATATATATTTGACAACATGATTACAGTTAAAAGTATCCGATATAGTTATCTGATCAACAAACAGATAATAGATATATATCCACAATTTGGATTACATTCAAGACAATATAGAAATAACTTGGTTAGCATCATATCTGCTTTACAATATTCCCATAAAATATTTTACGTTAATAGTTTAACATTACAAGGGATTTCAATAATCTTTGAAATTTAATATCAAATATGAAATGACAGTGACACATGTTTCTAAAACCAAACACATTTCCTTTAACAAATACATTCACGCCTTGTTGACAATAATAAAAGTCAAGCAAATATTTACCCAACATTATACATGTACATTTAATTTGTCTACACAAGTGCTTTAACAGTTTTGTTCTACCTGGCAGATACTTATTACTTACTTAACCAATATTGTTTATATTTAACTAAATTCTCTGACAGGACAAATATATATATTTATCACACAACATACGAGTTTGGGATTTTTTAATTGTACCGTATTCACACATGATATAAATATTTCAGAGCTTCTTAGTGCATCAGGATTTAATTTGTTGCATATGAAAGTTAAAACTTAGATTTTTTTACACATTTACTTGGAACCATATTTTGTCTGCATGCTTTAAACCTGTCTCTCTCAGAAGTTGTGAAATACCTTCTGTGATGCATATGAATTTCCACATACTGTACAGCAGCGAATATATTTTCTTAGATATAAAAGCGATGATATCCTTGTGCTTGGCAATAATTGGTCAAAATTTGTCCGAAATGATCATCGATATCTGTGATTATAGTTTACAGTAAAAAAGAAGTTGATTAAATTTATAAAACCTGACATAACAGAGACAATATCAATAGATTCTTGTTTACATCTAAAAACCATAACAATACAGAAAGAAACAAGTTTGAGACTGTCCCTTGATTGACCTGAGATCTAACTGCAGTATGTCAAACAGCAGAGGTAATAACACACCGCATAGTCGTACATAATGGTTGCCATGGAATCGGACGGGTGTCCACGATTTCCACTGAAACATATCAACAGCTGTAACAAACAGATTCAGTGCATGCTAAGGTAATTGTTTTGGATACAAATTCATAAAGATTACAATCCTTGTGACGAGATAACAATTTGAGAACATTTCTAAACAAATTCACACCATACTACCACATATCACAACTTTCACTTCTCTCTAAAGAACTTCTTGGCGATCTTTTCATCGTCGAAGTTGACGTACAGCTGAGTGCAAATAGCGGAGTTCAGACTCATTCTCTGTGGAGCCTTTGCATATTTCGTCCAATCGTCGAGATCCGTGTCGTATGCCCATATCTCGTCTTCCGTCGCGTTGTGATGCTCATGTCCGAGCGACAAGATCTGACCTTCGAAGTTGATGTAATGACCGACCGACCGTCCGCTCAACGTGGATGAAAGCATCGTCCACTGGTTCGTCTGGAAACTGAAACACTCTATGGGAATTTGTCCGTGCAGTGGAACCCCTGGTCGCGGGATTCCACCGAGAACGTAGATGCTTTCCTCGTATGCCACCATGTCATGCAGTCGCCGGGCATAGAACATCCCGGGCTTGGTGTCGTACCGCTGCAGCACGGGGTCGAAGCATGTGAAGGTGTTGACAGTCAGCCTGTCTTGACCGGAGATGCCGCCGGAGAGGTAGATTTTGTCGCCGTACACGACGGCAGAGAGTGACTGTGTGGGCGCAGGCATCGAGACCACGTCTTCCCACGTATTAGTGACCACGTTGTACCGCTCCACCGAGTCCAGGATGGCGAACTGCTCGGTCGACCCACCATACGCGTAAACGTGGCGGTCAAACGACACCAGCGTAAAGTCGATCCTCAGCCTCCTCATCGGCCGCAACTCCTGCCCGACGAGGTGCCGAGGGTCGAACCTGAACAGCGAGCTCATCAGCGTCCCTCCTCCGAAATCCACGACTCGGCAGATGTACGCAAAGTTGTCGACCGACGCGATCCTGCAGTCACGGCTGCCATTGACGTCGGAGTACACGCTGTAGAACATAGCAGCAGCATTGTTGTATGCTGTCACCTGGAACGGCATGTACGAGGTGCCATGGTGGATGAGAATGATGGACGAGGCAGCGCTTCGGACCCGCGTGGCTTCATCAATCATCGGGTGTCCCTTCTTGCAGGCTGCGTGGTAGTGATAACCCTTCCCGACCAGTTCCTTGACGGGGGTCAGACATCGCTGGATGATCTCGCTCTCTCGGACCATGGCCAGTTCCTGTTCGGACATCAGAGCGAAGCGGATCTTCGAGTACACCGTGAACGCGTCGTTGACAATCCGCATGGGGTTTGAGCGGAACCACTTGTCCAGGCAGCAGAAGAGCTGGTACTCAGAGACGATTCGCAGCGATTCCCGGGACAGGTGCTTGGCCAGCGTGTCAGCGTCCATTTTAAGGTACGCCTGAGTCTGGCTGAAGTCGTAGAACTTTTCCTGGATCATGTTTTCCCAGTGAGTGAGGACCTTCTCCAGGGAGTATGTGTCAGCAATGTTCAGAAAGTCTTCTGCGTTTTCGAAAGTCATGAGAGACTTGATGTAGCTGCTGCACACGTCCAGGGCAGATGCCACCTGAAAACATAAATGACGTATACACCACGTGAAAACATAAATAATGTAAATAATCAAGCAACTCAGCTCCACTCACCACATACAGGCACAACAACTCGGCTAGAAATTACCAGGGAAGCTAATCAAATAAAGCAATCTAGTCGCCGGCTTGGACAAAAGAAATGCCACAGATGTAATCCTTATATTATATAAGAACAACCACAACAACTGCGGCCTATGTTCCTGACCTGCAGATGAATGGCGGTGTTGATGATCTCAGTGAGTGTGAACAAAAGAAATGCCACAGATGTAATCCTTAAGTTACACACAATGCTGTAAATTACATAAACACAACAGGACAACATGTTTTCCTAACCGCTAACCTGCAGATGGCTGGCAGTGTTGATGATCTCGGTGAGGTTCTCAAAGTGCAGCGCCATCTCGCCAGAGTAGATGAAGTCGATGACCTGCTGGAGTCCATCGGCCGTCACGCCCTTCAGGTCAACCGTGTCCTGCTTACTCTCCGCCATCACGCCGCCGAACATCACGCGGAAATAGTCGCTGGTGGCCGCCAGCAGTGCCTTGTGTACCTGACATCAGGGGAAATAGCAGGGAATTAACATTTGTCTCTGGATGAAACCTGCAACCAGTGTTCGAAATTACCACTGGCCCGGGCCATTTCACCCAATGCTAAAGCTATCCAAAGGGCCTGTAGAAATTCATGTTTTTTTGTAAACATTTGTTATTTGTATCATCATTCGAGCCAGTAAATTTTAAAGGTAAGTTGCTATTGCTGCCTGCAACACCAGTAGCATTTAAGCATTGCAGTAAACCTGCCTCAGATTACTGATGATTGATGTGATTGAATTAAAGAGTTTTTGTCAAAGCGGGAATCTTTCACTAATATGTGACTGGTACTAACGAACCAATTGTGCTAACTGCACTACAACAGGTTAGACAGGGAACTTCTGTGAACATTGACGTCATGTTCCAAAGGTTTTTATGAAACTATTTTAGTACTATTTCATGATGATAGTCAAAGTTTTGTTGAAGTTGAAGTCCTCACACAAACAAATTTAAATCATACTCAAAATGGTTTCGTAACCTCAGGATCTGGCCCCAGCTCAATCTCAAATTTTATATGTGAATTCATGAACAAATCTTTTAGGGGTTGAGCATGAAATCTTACTCAGAAAAGTTTCATAATCTCTGGGCCAGGTCCTCCAAGGTGGAGTTCATTCAAACAAACATCCGAAGTTCAAAATGTTGCCACCAAAGTTGAATGAACTACCACTGTGCTAGCACCTATTCCTAAACAATATTCACAGTTACAGTAAATTAAACCCTGATAGTGATCCTACCCAGGGCAAAATTGAACTCATGAAGCATGCGTGAAATACATTAAAACGCTTAACTTACTTACGCTTAACTTACTCCACTGTTCAAATATTCCTACAACAGCATTTAAACAGAAAATCACCCTCTCACTCGCTAAATTTACTCACCTCAAAAACACGTCCGTCGGCCGAGACCCGGAAGTCGCAGAGTTCATTGTTCTGCCTGAGTGTGTTGAGTTTTTGTATTACCATATCTCCATAGCCGTCTGCTTGTATCTTCTGGCCTTCGCTCATACTGTCACACTTCACCTCATTACCAGAGTTCCTGAAGCAACCACAATGTCACGTGTGTGTCAGTCATCGATGTCGCAAACATTATGTACAATCACTGTATGTTAGATTGTCTTCAGCAATCCAGATGCTCATACCATACATCACCATACATCACTAGCAGTGTTCAAAATTACCGCTGGCCCGCCCATTTCTCCCAATGCTGCCAGTAGAAATTCATGTTTTTTTGGTAAACATTTGTTATTTGTATCATTATTCGGGCCAGTAAGTCTCCAGCGGTAATTTCAAACACTGATCACTGGGTGTTGTCATTAACTTAACTCTCAGACACTACTCTTTAGCCTCCAGCATGGAGCAGGTTAAAGTCAAACAAGCATGAATTAAAGTTCCAAAAATCTGTCTGGGATTATGTCTATATGGTCACATTATACATAGCCCAAATAAAAATATTTGAATAACTATTTAGGATCTAGTGCTTTATGTATTTTACAATGATATAATATCGTATTTAATAGATATCTGAAGCATAGCTGAAGGTATTTTAACGAGGATTTGAATTTAATCAAAGTGAATTGACTTAGCATGCTCAAGTCTAAACTTTCTAGAGTGGCTAGAAAATTCATTTGGATTTGTCTGCAGTGTGTTAGAAATTACTGCTGGCCCGGCCATTTCACCCAATGCTAAAGGTATTCTAAGGGCCAGTAGAAATTCATGTTTTTTGTAAACATTTGTTATTTGTATCATTATTCGGGCCAGTAGATTTCCAGCGGTTATTTTGAACACTGTTTATCTGTGTATCTGTGTGTGGGTAGCTACATCCATGGATAAATATTGTGGTCAAATGTATTGTACACTATAACAAGGTACTGTAACAAGTCTTAATATATTAATCTACAGTAGTAAATGGCATCACAGTTACCAAAAATTAAAAAAAGCATATTTCAAGTAGTAGCCCATGTTTCTAGTACAAGGACAGACATATTTTATTCCTGTCTGCTGTGGTGTCTGGAAATTGATACCATCAAGAACATTGCTCTTAATTTATATTTTCCTTTCATTTAATCACATTTGTGTATTTGTCAAAAGGAAACAAGGCAATGTGGTGTCAACACAGGTGGTTGCATATTATTGTCCATATTTATAAGAATGCAGCAAATACAAATTTAGAAATTATTTTGGTCCTCATTCCAGCTGAGCTGTCAACATTCGGAACTGCATCAACAGTACCACGTACCTCGGAAATTTGTATCGCCATGTTGGAGACTAAAACCAAAATATCAACAAATAAAAATGGGATGCTGTTGAAAAATTTAGCTGGGTGTACTTATATGGCACCTGTTCATAAATATGACAGTTTAAGCGTTATTAGGATATGTCTAAGATATATTATACATTTTAGAGTGGGTCAACCCCGAGAATTACCGATCGGTACCGCGACCATCTCCGATTGGCATGAGGAGGTCATTGACACCGGCTGATGAAAACTAGGTCACTAGATCTATACTCAGCTGGCAGAAACTAGAGCACTGGACCAAACTGTACTGTTACAAACACAAGTCTCATACGGATGTGTGTATCAAAATTGATATACCAATCAACGATAATAAATACAGTCTTGACAGCATGTATCTTGGAAGACAGATTTATCAATATTTACAAAACACGAGTCTAGTTCAGGGACATGAATTATCTAGAACTCGGCCAGCGTAAATCAAAAACTAGGTCAGACAGTCGGCAAACTGTTCGACAACTCGTTTCCCGTGATCTAACAACTGACGTAAGACAATTATCGAACGAAATCAAATCACACATCTAAAAAATATGATTCAACGACTGTCCGTGCATCTCGACTGTTAAAAAAAGCTAATATCTCACCTGGTAGGGTTTGTAAAAATAGGACGTGCGAGTGAGTGTCCGCCATGTTTAAAATAGATTACGCGGTCGTCTCGAAATTTGTGAATGGGTTAGGGACTTACGGAATGCAATCAAATATTTTGATATCGTAAATCTGGCTTAGTATTACGTTAATTCACTGATGGAGATATAGATATTTATTTGCAGTATAAAAAGTCGGTTTGTGCCATTTTTAGCGCATATTATAAAGGAAATATTATGTGTACAGCGTGTTGATTATTTCGAAAGATATTCCACCAGTAAACTGCATTGCGGTACACATTTTATACTTTTCGGAACAAAAGAGTGCAAAGGTCAGAGTAGGGGGCGGGGCATGGGAAAGTGGCGCTCATGTGTATTTTTTGTTGTCATGCCGTTTACCGGCTGTTTACATATCACTGTATGTGATAGGACGTATATGTAGTTGTACAGTATATGCCTATTTAATACTAAACGTTTTACTGATTTATTGTATTCCTGTTTATGTTGTTACAAAATGTATAGCTAAAAAATATATAATAATAAAAACCCACCTATATGTACGCGTTTACTACAAGTATACATTTCAAAGTATTTATGAACATTATACACAATGTGTTGTTTTATATAGTAAATATAAATGCTGCCCTTGCCAAATTAAAAGTAGTTGTTAATTCTTCAATAATCAAGGACAAGGTACATATATAATTTATAAGGAGGGAGAAAAACAAAATAGAAGAAAAAAAAGGTCGATGGCCAACTTCAATACGACTGTACCGTGCATAGTTTTCCATTTTCTTATATACTGTATATTGTGGACACGTATTTTATCATTATCATTTAGAATATTGGTGACGAATTGGTTTTATGTGGGGAGTTTTCTGTGGAGAAAAAATAAATCCTATGAATCCAATGAAGTGATAATGTCCTACCTGTACGGAAGAAACACTCTGGTGGTGTGCCAAGTATGCATTCTAGTTTCTTTGATAAAAGTGATCGTTCATTTCTCTATTATACTCGTGTAATGCTTCATCACGTGGTAGCGGTCAAAACCCAACATTGATGAAATGTGCTCGCCAATCGATGTTATCGTTCCAAAGGCTATAAAATAATCATCAAACTTAGTCAAGTTCTCTCGCGAAGTGTTTTATTATAGTGTGAAATTGACAGAGCTAATTAATAGCACCCGGGCTGGTGTTAACAGGGTATATTAGCCGGATGCCAATCAGACCGTCTGAGTACTTGGATTACGTAATTAAGTCTTGTCCGCGAAATTTGATTCCACGTACGCATGGTACAATGCTTGGCGTACGGTCTTTAAATTGGGGGAATCCCCTTATGCATCATTCAGACTGCATGAATGAATGACCGAATGACCCATGATTTAATTCTTACTAAAATTGTATATTGTAGGCTATTAAATTGTAGAATTATAAACTTATGTAGAATATGTAGAATATGATTTCTAATAGAATTAAATACCCCTAACCGTTCAGTGAATTATACATATACAGTGTATAGGACTAGTCAAGCTGTATTTATCTACTAGTGTTCTGTTTTATGTTTAATATGATTTGAGTAAAATACATTTGTCATATCTTTTGTTCTCCTTCTTTTGTTTTGATAGAGTAGCCTACTGTACGTATTCATTGCCCATTTCTTCTTAATATAATTAACAAGATATCAGGGTATAATATGAATTACTATATGTATTCTTCAGATTTCTTATATGTATATGTGTGTGTGTGTGCGTGTGTGTATATATATA
>JAUTBV010094329.1:0-17464 GCA_032361325.1 Lepetodrilus fucensis
CCGGCAATCGAATTTGTCTTTACAGGCTTTGAATATTTTGAAATAATGTTTGAAACAAACAGCAAACATACGTTCATGCGTTAATACATTTGTCCCGTTAATAACACACGGTCAATGTTAATAACGCACGGATACATGTTAATAATGCACAGACAAATGTTGGAGTGTACACCCTGGAGGGATATAAGGTTGGAGTGTACATCCTGGAGGGATATATTACCCCTACACTGCACCTTGGTGAGCATACAGAGGAGTCTTGCACCCGATGCCATATACTATAATAGGAACGTATTTAAAAATACGTTGATAATATGACTACTAATCAAACAGCGACAATCTCGGTACTCATCTAGTTCCTGTCTGGCATTGACTTGTACCGTACACGATACGAGCATGTTTCCGGGCCAGTCGACTCAGATATCTATTTGAGACATACCTATTTCTGAAGTGTGTTCGTGCTTAAGACCGCCTGTAGGATATACCATTAAACTGCTGAGATATATAGATCCCTCGGTATCTTTCATCACAGCATACAGGAAGCGTGTTCAAATTAAAGACAACACGGATTACTTAAACCAGGCGTTTAATGCTCGTGTAAAAAGCTACGTGATGCACGTGTAGAGGAAGTCACGTATTATACAACTCTGGTAAGGTAGGTTCAGAAGTCGAGATGCTTGGCAGCCGAGGCACCTAGCGACTTCAATTACAGTTGACAGTTTGTGATGTTGTGTATCACCGCCATTGCCAACTAATGCGCATGTCTAGGAGGTGATAATTCTACTCTCTGAATCACTGCATGGGTGTTGTCTACACCTGAGGGAAGGCCATAGCCGTATACCAGTCCATCTACATACTGCGACATTGTAGTCTAGGTACATCGATGCACCCATGTCTATACGGTATTTATGTATATATGAAGTGAGCGTGCCTAACGTTGAATACAGGAAGTGATCATAGGAACATATTTCGTGACACAAATGTTGTACTTCACTGAGAATAGAGATGTATCATATTTACCAGTGTAAATATTTTAGAAATGTTCATTGGTCAATACCCGTACTGCAATACACACACACACACACACACACACACACACACACACACACATACACACACACACATACATATATATACATGTGTATGCATGTATATATATATATATATATATATATATATATATAGATAGAGAGAGAGAGAGAGAGAGAGAGAGACGGTAATACAACGAGTGTGAACCATTAATTCAGAGGTTATAATTACGAATTAACCTATGCACTATTCCTTATCGATAACTATTCACTATAGGTCTACTGCTCGCATCTTAATTTTCCCTTTGAACTGTTCGTAAATAGTATACGATTTAAACTCTCATTTGAGACCAACCGATAATCCGTTCCTATCTACTATGGACTACAATTGAAAACAGTGTCGACATTTAGGCAAGATTGATGTATAAATAAAGCGATTCGTTTCTCAACACACCAAAACCAAACGCTCCGTTCAGTACATTCTGATTAAACACGGCTTGCTTCTCCATAACGTGTACTCTAAGTTATCGTAACCAGGCTTTGCACCCCTCTGTTTCCATGTTCGTTCGTCAGGTGGGCCAGGTATCTGGTAAGCCACACTCTCGACGGATCCCGAAAACAAACATGGCCTCAACAATCTACCTTGCCGAACACCAGCTGACACTTATTTTGAAACAATCAGTCCGTTTAACATGACTGCTTAATCTTGTTTATGGGGCAAAGACTGTATCCCAGATAGCCTTTTCCTTGGCCTGATCCGTGCATTAATCATCCTGGAACTATCCAGATGCTTCAGATCTACAATCACACCTTCACGGGACGCTATTGAAGAGAGCAAACAGTATATAGGGCTGGTCCTCCAGCCAGGCTAAATGCATCACATCGCTTGGTCTCGGTCTCGGCTGTAAATGCTAACTATCGTGAATGAATTCGCCACCCTAATCCAAACGATATCTCAATACAGGAACAAATATTTACCTGCTTTAAATGAGAGACAGGTTTGTGAAGAGGTTTTCTTTTTCTGATCTTGTAATCGAAATGCAAACACACCAATTGGTCTTGGCCTTTAGAACGTTTTTTTCATTTAATGCTCGCCGAATAGTCTCGCCTGTAGCACACGACGTTCATCTGAAAGGTTGTAGCTATATGCAGCGAGTTAATTGCAGGCTATGAGGGTGTATAATATACTATGGCGACTACTTCTTCGGCGGTAACGTGAAAGAAATGTCACCCGTACTCATGTGTGCCCACCTTCTAAAGACGTGAATAATATGAATGTTCTATAGTGCACAGGGACATCCTATAGTTGTAGAGATCTCAATGGTTCACGGTATATCGTGTTCTGATTCAAACAAATTAGGTGGATTGTGTCTAAATCAAGTGACATATTTTGAAGACGGTATTATGACTAAAGCGACATTCTTTGTACCGGCTCATTTCCGAGCACGATCCGACACAGCAGCGCATCCCAAACGCTCATTAACATTATTTTGCATTAACACATAATTAACATATGCAAATAGGCTTGTTAGTGAAAGAACTCGACCGTGATGACCAATTAAGACCTTGTTGAATTAAAGAAGTTTTAATGTATATGCATCTCACACATACACACACACACACCCACACACACACACACACACACACACACACACACACACACCACACAACACACCACACACCACACCACACCACACACACAACCTATTTACACACCCACTCACACAACCCACCCCGACCACCCCACACAATCCACCCACACACCAATTCCACCACACTCACCCATCCATGCACGGACTAGTCCCCCTCATAACATTTACAGACACAAACCATGCACGTGGGTCCATCATTGTCGCCAGTGTCCCCCTAGTGGTCAGCTAGAAGCGTTGACCCTTCTAATGAATAGCCATGACCACCTGAGGAAACAATACTATAGAAAGACTTCACGCGAAGGCTAAACATCAGATTAGCATTAACCTGTTCGCAGTACTAACGACATACTCAAACGTTAGTAGCTACAGTGTATATGTAATTTCGCAGAATGTTCAAACTCATCGTATTATAAGACAGAACAGAACACCTTTATTCACCCAGGCTGAGAACCTCGCCATATGAGGGATATTACAAAAATGAACATGGCAATGCAATGGAGTACACGGATTTGATAGGAATTTTTCGCTTCGTACACTGAGATTTTACAATACACTTATGTTCTTGTATTGCTCCTAAAAAGATAAACGTGAAAACGGAGTTCTGATATATCGTGCGTCGTGTATTAAGACGTATTGTAAGCTTAACGCGTAATCTACATAATAACATGTCATGCTTGGATATCAAGAAAATTCAGAACATTAACAAAATATAAGAACGCACAATGAGACAGTATGAAATAGTATTTATTCCAATTTATTCCGAATTCTGTTGTCGCGTGGTCTTAACGTGAAACAGCAAGTCACGTGACAGGTTAGACTTTTTTTCTCAGTTCCGGTCGAGAAAATGTCGGAACGTGGAAATGTCTTCAATGTGTCACCTATACATAGAGCCCCCACCAGATGGCTGTAGATCTCCAAGAACATACAGCGACCTCTACCGGAACCGCACACTGAATGTCTATGGCTTAGTCGTACCTGTCCCACATCCGGGTCTGGAGACATTTAACTGGGGAATTTCAAACATGAAACAAAACGGCGTATTTATGCATAACGCATATTATGAATAAACAATAAAGAAAATATTGCTACATATTTTTCTAAGAAATATAGTTTTATGTATTTGTTCCGTATAAAAACACAAGTGTTGAGGATCAAAGAGCACATTTCTAGAATTCCGAGGAAATCGGATGTTAAGTATATTGTGCCCTATGTTAATATACAGTCAAGTAGAGAAATGTAAGCAATTTAACACAATATGTATTATCAGTCCAATATAAATATACTTCGCAGTACCGTTTCTTCTTGATGACAATAGCTTGGTGATAAGTGGTAAATCAACAATGGCTAGAAACACGTTTCTTTGTGTCAAAATACCTCAAAGTTCTATTTCCTGCTGTGTTTTTAATGTCTTCAAGTATGCTAATAAACTTACGAGAATAGTTTAACACATTCTTCGTATCGCGATAACTGTGAATGTACGCCGTGGTCTAATTATGTGTCAATATACCGCATTGTAATCATTTCATTGACAACGTTTTACGTTATATAATTTGCACTTTCGTCGATGCTAAGTACATATATCTAGGCCTACAGTATATATGTTGAGAAATAGTCGGCGCCCTATTAACAAGTCTACATGTATCGTGTGCGCAGTTCTTCCAACCCATATTACAAATGAATCACGTTCAGGGATGATCAATATGAACGACATTGTAAGCTACAAGTATGCGCTAATTCGATCTCTTCACACAATTGATGATGCTTTTATGAATCGGCAATAATGGTTGTCCTTGATTTCTACTCATTCTTTGGTAAATTTCCCTGAAATTGATGCAGACAGCTAACATTACATTTTATGAAGACTTCATGAAAGTAAATATCTCGCTCTTTCAACTGACAGTACTCTTATTCAGCGTATTAATAATGTTTAGGGTTTTCCTAAATTATATTCTTCTACTGAGCCTATATATATATATATATATATATATATATATGTCTTCTAGTATATTCAACTCTAACATTGCCATGCTTTATACTAATGTATCTATCTGCACTTGATTGTCATGACACATGTCTTTGCCTCATCTGTATATACTACCACCGCGACGCAGGTTACCGCCGACTGGTTCGCAGTTATTAATAACTAGACATGATGCCTATAGTTTACAGACGTATAAGATGGAGTATGTTTCTATAGGTGATGATTACTGGATGGTGGATGTCTCAGTTGACTATAGCAGTATCTGTTACATTCCTAACCCCTGTCACATCAAGCTCTTCACTGACTTCCTCATATCGCTGTATCTCCGTGGTTTGGTTTTCTCAATTTCCAAAGAATGTTAAGAACTTGTATAATAACAAGATGTGTCTAAATGTCACGCCAGTATCAAGTTATAGATGGACTCCCGATATGTGAGTCGCTGAATAGAAAGGAGTTTGTCCTTTGTAGTCGGGTATGTCCTTGCCTCTCGGTTTATCGAAAGATGTACAGCATGAAAGTCCCATTATTGAGAAGAGCAGCTATCGAATGTTATAACGTTATCCTCGACCATCTACTGACCCCGTGAGGTCTCTATACGCCATTCAACTAGGATGTACATGTATATGGTATATATTATAATGCTGGAAGGAGATATCTATATAGCGACTGTTTATCCTGAATAGCATTTTATCAAATAGCGGGGGAAATTGTAAACAGGATGTTTGCTGAAACGTTGCCGGGAGTAATGGAGGAACTTGTAATCTGTGACTTGTCAACATTCATTAGCCAGCAAGATCTCTCTGGTCCACTGATACGTTCACGATCGAGGAAAGTCAGTCTAATTAAGCTAGAAATGTCTCTCTCACCGTCTCTCTGTCGTACAAGTGCGAACACAGTATCTGAGAAGAAATCAAGAAATGCTACTCGGGTCTATTAAGCAATCTTTTGTCCATGCCACCCCACGACTGCTTTGATCAGATACCCCTGGTGTCGGCCAGATCAAAAGCTGCAGGAGGTAGTCTTGTGACAAGGCATTGGATCCGTTGCCAGGCAGCCGTCCTTCCTTCTTGGCTTGGACTGGCCATCTGAGTGCTGAGCTAGTGTATACCTTAAATACTTACTTACTCTCTCTCTCTCTCTTTCTCTCTCTCTCTCGCTCTCTCTCTCGCTCGCTGCGTGTGTATGTGTGTGTGTGTGTGTGTGTGTTTGTGTTTGTGTGAGAGAGAGGGGAGGGACGTAGAGAGAGCGACACAATAATCATAGACACAGACACACACACATACATATATATATGTGTATATATATATATATATATATATATATATATATGAGAAAGAGAGAGAGAGAGATAGCGAAAGATTGAGAGAGGTGGTAGAGAAAGACACACACACACAGACACACAGACACACACACACACACACATACATATATATGTATATATATATATATATATATATATGAGAAAGAGAGAGAGAGATAGCGAAAGATTGAGAGAGGTGGTAGAGAAAGAGATTATGGAGAGATATATCATTATTAATAGTGAATCTAGTTGATGACACGCAAGATTAACTAAATGTAGATCATACCAATGCATCATATAGCATAATTATACCCGTAGTCTCAATTGAAGTGTGCTGTATGTAACATATCACAACCAATATGCAATGCTTTACATTTATATCCATAATTTATATTTTTTAAACATAATATGCATCATCATTACATGTTATTCGCGTGTATTATTCCAGAGTTTCCTGGACACTCTGTTCATTCTATTTAAAAGCTCCGTAAATATTGTCCCAATTAGATCTGGCACCGGCCTTTACCAGGTGGTGGCGATACATCGCCAAGTGCTTTTCGAACTGCAATATATTATTTAAATATAATTAATACATAATAGGACATTTATATTTGTAAAAGCAAATACAATTGTATATATAGATCTAGAAACTTTACATATTGTATTATCTTTGATATCTCCTGGTACTATTATTAATTAATTGTATCTACTCGCTGAGAATAATACTTACTTAGATCAGCTATAGGCTTACTTTCCTTGCCACCAAATCGTGGACCTGGGATGGTTGGTTCTTTCTGTCCTAATAATAAGAATATACGAAGCTAAACACTTAAGAGAGGTCGAATCTAAACTGACACTCAGATATGTTGGCTCCGTTGGGCAAAATAATGTCAAAATACTAAAGGAGCGACACTAGATCTGATATTAATTAATTGGTAAAATACCCATTTTTTCCTATGGAAGTTCCTGTAAATGTAAAATATAATTGCACTTTTAACCAAAAAAAACAACAACATCGTTTATCACCCTCTCCATGATTCTTACGTGGAACGGTACTTAAATACATCCACACAATACTTACTTAAAGTGGCATGCAAGATAACCTCACTATTACATTACTATTTGAAATTAGAATTCCTAAACTAAACTTTTAAAATACATACATCTTCGTTGTAGATTTACTGAATTGTGACATGCATAAAGCACACACGATACAAACATATAATTACAATTTAGACAAATGCAAAGGGGCAAATACTAGACGATATCACCAATAAAACAAATGGAGACAGCATACGATATATCAGAAGAACTCAGAACGTAAGCATTTTAACTGGTACCGTTATACTATAAATATGCAAGTCAAGTGTGATTTAGTGTATCAAAGGCCCCCTGCCCATATACAAGAGGTACACAACCACAAGATGCACACGGATAATTAGGTAGTGAATGTTTTCCTAAGACGCATATCATGATAACTATACATGGCAAGATTGCGTTCCATGACATCATTATTTACATCCTGGAGCTATCTGACAAGGGAGACAACCACTGTTGGTAAAATATGGCACTTGCTCAATTGACTATAAAAAGACGAATACATATTATATATAGTTGATTCAATCATTTGAATACAATAATACCCATGTTTTGCCACGCTACCCATATTACATATTTCCAAACGGATATCTAACTATGCATGTAGCCTATAGTAGCCTATAGTAGCCTACATTTCTTAATATGCTACAATTGCTAATGAATGAATCAATCAATCAATGGAATGATGTCGAATTATTTGTAATTACATTCGAGAGACTAATTCATAGTAATAGTGAAGATCATGTTACCCGACTTTGAATAGTGTTTGCACTAAATCATAAATGTAAATTATTGGGTAGCAACATTAAATACCGTGTAATATGTTCTTACCTTTTCTATTGCCAAACATGTTGAGAATTCTTTGAGGGAAAACCTGAGGCACTGACCCTACCGTTATGCATTCAGTTGAATGAATGGCACAGACAAATAACTCAGTTCTTTATATACCAAGTACACGTAATAAATAATAAGCCTTATATATAGCTTAATGCGTTAGAACTTGCATTTAATACATACTGGCTATATTTACCGGTATCATCCGGGTGCAAAGCGAGGCTTACCTCATTGCCTGGAACTCATACCTGGAAATGCTTCGCGCCTCTTGGAAATTGGTCTCGTGGCCCAATGATTCAACATTCATTCCTGAATTGTCATGTTCAACCAGGAAGATTTATGTGTGACATGTGTAGTATACAGTATACACAGTTGTGAGAGAGTTTACATATCCCACAACCAATGTATTAATATACCTTTTAACGAATTTGCACGTCATTAGTTTCATATTTTACAATTGGCATGAATACCCCATGGCCAGTCTGTTTTCGATATTAAGTGAATAAATAAGTAATAATTAAGGGCTCACCTACTTTCTTTCATAGGATCTATGCTATAGAATGCAATATATAAACACTGATAAGGTTGTTATCCAAAACGAATTACTATTTTTACATAGATGAATGTGTATTCCAAATTGTATACGTCCGTCCCATTTTGTGTATGCGAGGAAATGGTACCCTCCTAATTATACGGGGTCGTGGTGGGGTGGGGATAATGTTTTAAATCAATGTAATACAAATGAGGTTTGATTATCATGTCTTGTAATATAAAACTGTGTCACTATTGATATGTAAAATGGTGGAAGTATAACCAAGTAGGAGGTGGAATTACACGGAATAAATTATTGTAGACAATCAAGGGGATGTTTTACATTGAAATTAATATTGGGATAGACTATATACTATTTGAAGAACGTTCCTCCTGATTCATTATCATCCCTATCCCCTGTTTCAGATGTGAGATTCGGTCCGGCCCGGAATACCTACTCCGGAAGTACATCTTCAATGGAACAACGTTCGAAGCACATCAGTTTTACTACAAAGATCCGGACTGTAGCGAGGCCAAGTATGCAATAGTCGCGAGTGGTCAATACGTCATACTTCGTCAGTCATCGCTGGTGCCGGGAGGCTCCGAAGCACGCTTCCAGATGACGTCAGCCCACGTGATACCATACGATGACAGCATTGCCAAAGATCTCCAGAGACAATTCGACGGATCTTGTAAAATTCTTGGGAACGTGCATCTTCAAACTTTCAAACCACAGGTTTTTATTAGACTTTCCGTCGATGACAGTGAGGAATTCGGCGAAGGATTTATTGGAAACGATGACGACGAAGAACCAAAGGAACAAGACATTGACTGTTCACACATGTTGAACTTCTCCTTGTCGGAGTTACAGCTAATGCGGGTGGAAGTCAGGAAACACAAGCATTCTCATTTACATAGCATACACAGGAACACGTTTGATCAGAAGTCACACGAGACCTCGCAGAACCACACGAGAACGTCACGAGAACTTTTGCTTGGCGATATTCACACTGATCGAAGATCACGCCAAAGACATCGGCCGTCGAGTTTCCAGATAGCTTTGAAAAGTGCACAGGTTGGTTGACCGCAGTTATTGTATATAGATTGATAGGTAGCCTATACAAAACTATTTATTAGAAGCATATATATAGTATGCGTATATGCACGTGCGTGTTTTATGATTGATGGTTATGTAAAGAACCGTGTCAATCATGGGATTCGAACCCGAGTTGCTCGATTGTGAGTCCAACGCTCTACCGACTTAGCCAAAGTGATGACAGCTCTGGCCAAGATCAGTAGAAACATCTTGTAGCACATGGCTAGTGCAGTAAGAAATCTACTGAGTTTACATCGTACGATACCCACTGTCAATGTACTGAACTCTCTTTGAAGATAATTCGTAAATTGTCAGTGAGTTACCGCGGAGAGCTGTATTAAGACCAAGTACATCCATGGGAACTGATGGAAACAGATAGTTGCAGAGAGTTAGGTGTAGCAATGGATTTTTACTGCATACGCCTCCTCCTTGGTTCAGCAGTATCTGCCGTGGCTTGGTGGGACGAACGGTAACTGTTGCTACAAGTTCTCGCCCCACGTATTCACGAGATAAGTGATTTACCGTGGGAGAGCTGTATTGAGGCCACATACTCCTATGCTATCTGTTGATCATGAAAACTGGTAGTTGTAGGTGTGCCACACTCTGATGTTTAAGTTGAGAGAACATCTGCACTTGCGCAGCTTGGAAGTAAAGTATCCAACTGTTCATACACGACACGCCCAGATATCAGAGGTATACCTCATACAGTGTCAGCAAGTATAATCTGAGAACGTCTTCAAATGATTTCTTAGAACTCCAATTTGTTTTAACTTTACAACTTTAACGCATGTAGATTAAATACGTCCATGTATAAACTATGTGTTGATTAGTCGCTTTTACCGGGTATATTTACGCATGATTTGCAACACTAACAGAATACTTTATGTTGAGTTATGTCTATAACCAGGAGACACGACTAATTCAACACAAATACGTAACTTGTGAACAAATGATGAACTATCGCGAATTGAAATCAGATCAAATTAAAGAAAATGCCTGATTTAGCTTGTACAGGGCGAAATCCGTTGCAAGAAACGTTGACAATAACATGATTTAATGAAATTGATCAAACAACGTATAAACCTCTCCTTACTTTCTGCTGGACTGGTTCTTAATGGTGAAGTAATTATACGCAAGACGTAATTACATTAATAGCTACATCCTCTGTTTGGAATGATTCCATTGAAGAGTCACTTTGTAATTACGGTGAAATCGTATACGTGCATTAATCCAAGTCCTCTGAACTGACATTTCACCTCGTCGCTTTGCCCACTGTCAGGACTAGGGTGAAATAGATCCGAAAATAACAACCCATACCCCCCGTGGGTCCGTAGACTCCACTGACGTCGAGAAACCTTAAACAAGCTGAGTACAATAGGGCTGATTTGGGGGGAAACTATAATGATACGGGGACTTCATATCAACGACGTGACTTGTCGAGTCAGTTGTCACACTTACTGTACTTTGAACGGGTATCGAATGTCCATAAAAAGCCAATAGGAAATTTGATGAGAGTTGTTTCTCTGTCGTATCATTAACAGCCGACACTTACACGTGTATACGCACAGACACGCGCGAGCGTACCCACCCAATCATACACTGCAGGTGAAAGACCCTTCTAGGGATGACAGAAAATCTACCATGAACTATCCTTTCAATTGACTCAATATCTTCTTATTTCAATGTTTGTATATGTATAATTGATAGTTCTTTTATCACCAGAGCACTGTGTTGACTGATACATATGTAGGATTATTAAAACGTTTTTGCCAAAGACATCAGACACATTCCTACATATGAGTATTCCTCATGATCTGCTGGTAACATCAGC
This sequence comes from Lepetodrilus fucensis, assembly GCA_032361325.1. Classification (NCBI taxonomy): domain Eukaryota; kingdom Metazoa; phylum Mollusca; class Gastropoda; order Lepetellida; family Lepetodrilidae; genus Lepetodrilus; species Lepetodrilus fucensis. The sequence goes on from JAUTBV010094329.1 coordinate 11,349, forward strand.
GCTCACGCTCACCTGCTATAACTTATATGTACAGGTCTTGTGCTCCATTCACAGGCGTGTTTACAAAGTAAATCAGTTCGTTGTAACAGTTAATACATATTGTCAGAAAACTCTCGTCAGCATGGCGGCTGTTATTACTTTCTTGAGAGGACATTGGTGCACCCAATCCAGTGTTATTGAAATACCCGCTTAAAAGAGGGATGGCAAAATTGCTAGAATTTATATTCATTGACGAAGCTGTTGGGTGGTCAGTTCTGGTAGAGAGGTCGTATTATATCAGCTGTATATAGCTAGAGCTATATTTTTTGTTGTCTCTTTTCAAATGTTAATTAATAATCTGTTGATGTTAAGGAAAGTTTAATTTCACTCGTAATTATTTTAGTCCACCGTTAGGTATATATCTATTATATGTTTAATACTACTCATTATGAATTCCTATGCACAGAGTTTTATTAAAGATATTCTCTTTTGATCATATAATTAATACGCCACTTGCAGGCCCTACCTTTGTCAATTATACCTGAATAGCTTAATTTATTTCATGTAATTTTCAAAGAACTTGTGAAACTTTGTACCTGCATTAATTAAATTATAAATTAGTTACAGTGTTACAGTCTCCGTCTATCTCAAAGGTATTACACACGCGATAAATATGGACCGTAGAATTCAATATACATGTATATCATATTCACATTGAATTTACTTCCTAGATCTAGACATTGTCTACACATGTACAACTCTACACGTTTCTATTCAAACTATATCAGATATCACAACGTCATCAACAAAACTGAGCGGCCACGATATGTTGAGACAATTCCTGTTATGTATGTTGTACAAATACACAGGATTTGGGATTAATCATCTCTATACGGCAGTTGATAGACTGCTAACTATGCTCACAACACGCCGTAGTAATCTGCGTAAACTCTCCCATGTGCAAGGCCACATTCTCGTCAATTACTCTGTCTTTACAATTGTTCTTCCAGTTAACCCACGAAGCTGGGACCACTGATATGCTTCACATCTGGCAGACAAATGTAGACAGTGTTAACCTTGATATCCCGGGTCAAGTTTAATATTCCTGTTTAAGAAAACTATCAAACTATCAAATCCATATAGGCCCACATAATAGAAACAATATTAGGTATACATGTAGTTTGAAAGAACCATTCGTCATGAAGTTCTGATGTTTCGGAATAATTATGTGATGAATAATAGTGGGTATCGCTGTACATAATTGTAGGAGAAGACTGGTGTATAATATCCTGTTTGATTTGGATTCCTTAGTAAATGCGTAAAGACTAATTTTATTTAATCAAGATGTATCTGAATGCATGAGTTTTGAACTTTAAATTGGTCATAATGAAGATATGTTTACGGAGGTATTTCTATAGCATACTTGAAATGCATTACGGTAAATTTAAAAGTAAACTAATTATCATAATATTTTTTAGACCCATAGGTATTGTAAATGCAAAGGTATTAGAGAAATCCACATGATTTCCTCTCATATTGCCGCTGTTTATTTTCAGACGCAGGGATGTAGTGTTTGTTCAAGAATATCTGCAGCCAACAACTTCTATCCACCGCAGCTGCGCGCGCACTCCGGAACCATCCTCAGTCTTCAGGGAGATTGGGTGAGCACTCGGTGCGAGTCCAGACAACACGGCAGCTTTCTGACAAGATGGCTGTCCTTCCTGCCTGACGGGAAGTCCTGGCAAGGACGGTACGACTACTTCAAGGACTCGGCGTGCTGGGAGCCTACGTTTAGCTTGTCCGCGAAAGGAAACTACGCAGGCGGCGCCGAGTCCACAGTCATCCCTCAAACTAAAGATTACAGTTTCAAGGTCACGCGTCTCAAGGTCACGCCCAAGAGCGATCAGATCGTGAAGCATCTCAATCATTATACGGGTGGCACGTGCGGTAGAGACAGATCGTGGGAGATCGGGGTAGAGCAGGATGTGACCTTCACCAACGGCTGCCTGACCTTGGGAATCCATCTGCCCAACGTGGAGGAGGAGATCCTTAAAATGGAAGTCGTCCACCGGAAGTTGCATCTCCTGGTTGGTTCTAGGTTGACGGACGCCGCCAACGTCGACTTCAGAAAGGAGCGACCGACGTCGTTCCAGGAGCCGTTGTTAAAGTGCGACAGAACACGGAGTGACATGCATATCAATTCCATCTACGAAGGAGGGTTCCCTCGCGCTGCTTTACTCGTCTCTAACCCTAGCGAGTCTTCAACGGGGACACTGGTATCTAGCGTGTCTGTCGTCTTGTATGTTCTTGTGTCACAGTTATTGTAAAGGCGTTCAAAGCCAATATCTCCGCGATACCTCAACAGTGTTTCACACTATTTCCATACTTTCGTTGTTCCGTGGCGTAAGTGTGTAGACTGAAATTATTTCTTTGTTCAGATGTTTAACATTTTAGAGTACGTACACTAGACGTATTGTTTACTCCACTGATTTGTGTTCGTAGCAGCTATGAACACGTATATAGTAAAGGTAATCTCAGGGTACATGCAGTCTGCTTCTACCAAGTAGACAATAGAGCAGAGATAAATAAGTATCAGAAAATGGCAATGATCACTATTCAGTAATGGCATTCGAGATTAATTATATACCAGTATAAAGCTGGGGGTCTATTCTCTAAATGTTTTTACGATCGTATGACTATTAAACAATATTTATTCTCATGAAAGAAAATACAATACTATACATAAACCATGAGAGGGGATTGACAAACAGGATGATAACATCCTATATTAATGTCGCTCCCCACAAAACTAAAGGGATGAAACGAAGGAAACCATTAACATTATACCATTTATGTGGCTACCATATTTGAAATGACCCTACGAACATTTCAAGAATAGGCCCTCGGATATTAAAGTTGTTATATTCAGTGACAATGAGTGGATCCAGATTATTCCAATTTAGTAAAACGCACTCCTCCAAGGTATAATGCTGCAACCTGCAACTCTTTTGAATTTACCTCCAAAACACAGTTAATTAATTTCATTTGAAAGTTCAATAGACTATACACATTTTCCTTTATTCGTCAAGCGTGTATACATTTTACGTTGTTCATCATCGCTCATCTCATCGTCGTGTGTGTTGTCATCTTCTATTTATTATTTATTACACTACAGTGTGAGTTATCAGATGTGTCATACCTAGTATAATACCAGCACACGCTACTATAGCGGCTCGTCGCGTGATCATAATTAATAGATGGCGTCTAATGTCGTAGCAGATCACGTACATAGTATCACAATAAATGAGGAAATATTATGTTATCAAGTTGTTAGATTTATTAAATGTTCAGATTTTTAAAAACTTGACTACAGTAATATTATTGTTATTGAAGTAAATTTCAATTTACAATTCCTTAATGTTTTACATGCATGTTCTATTCCATCCTCGATAACACAGGCCATTATGACTACACTAACCTCCGTCGGTTAGTGTAGTCATAATGGCCTGGGTTTTCGAGAATGATTCTATTCGTGTTTCTTTTTAATCTAGGGGAATAATGATTTGCAATGCATGAATACCGTAAAATGGTCGAGCCTATACATAATAAGACCGTATGTATTAACGCTAGTGTCCTAATTATAGTAGTTAATGCGTACATCAAAGACACTTATTATTCATGTCACATTGGGTAGTGTAATAAATAGAATACTAAACTTACTTCCGTGTCGTATAATTTCATGAAACTATTTACTAGTATATTGACGAGTTCATAAGATTGCTACGAGACGGACTCTAGTCTCGTATTCTATATATTCATATACTTCATCACTTCATCACTTTCACTCAGGTTTCCATGACAATAGTATATAGAGCAAGAAAACTTCAGAAATTCTCGAAAGTATTCACATTACAATCATAAATTGATGTACATATCTTATGGTAATTGATGCATGTACATTCATTGTAGCTTGAGCCAAATAAAACAAAATACACTCATGTACGTATAGTTGTCTTTAATGTTTCTATAGCTCTTAAAGCCAAGTGTTGGCAAGTTGTCATCACGACCTTACGCCACCGTAAATCATCAACAGTACCCTACTTCCCGGTTCAACACTCCTGACAAATCCTGCTACCCGGTTATGTCTGCATTCATGTTCTTCAATATACGGGAGTTCATAGAATAAAGGCTAATTGCCTAAATTGGTAAAAGTGAAATTCATCGGTAAGGACCGTTCCATTACCAAATGAGACGCACAGTTCCATATCATATAATTAGACGAGTACATTGCTTGTATTGTCTGTGAATGAAAGCGTGTGTTAGACGTGAGCTACTATTCCAAAGCATTACACACATATAGAACACGAAATACGTGACATGGGCAACTACTGGGTGCCGTTTCTCGAAGCTCTCATATCTACTACTATCTAGCCATCTCTAATATATATAGCGATGGTGCACTTACGAGAGCGCTGCGGTCTAATAGTGGATATGAGAGCTTCGAGAAAAGATACCCTGGTTGTATTTGTTTCATTCTCATTGCAATCATTGCTAACTGTTTATCATAATCCCATTAGACACCAAAATATTTAGATTAACTATGCTGTATCTGCACAGAGGTTCATGCAGAAACTGCGCTACCTTGATTATACCAATTATTTCAGAACTGTAAATCTCTGTCACGTGTCAAGCAATTTCAACTTCATTAAGGCTAACATTTATATAAATAAAACATACCCGTCCAGACAATGTTTAATGAAGGTTTTATCAACAGTTGTTCGTAATTAATAGAATGTACTTGTATACGTTATATGACGCCAGCACTTAGACATTAGGAACACGCACCTTTTATGTATGTAGCGCTCTTGAGAAAAGTGCTGAGAACCACGCTGCTCATGTCCACCCAGCTGTACATGGGTACCCGTAAAGGTCATTATAGACTAGGCAACTTTTATCGCCGTTGCTTCGATATTTGTTGCCTAGTGTATAGTGAAAAATCGCTTGTCGCCCATGTGTTGCTACAACGAAAAAGAGATCGCCTTCAATAGGAACATATTCTATTCCGTACAACAAGTCTCCTTAAAATAAGGTATGACTGCACGTGTAAATACATGTTTTCGCCCGAAACAATAAAATGGTCGCCTATAATGTATAGCAAAATGTTGCGGAGACAAAAGTTGCCGCAACTTATGGAAACATTGTTGCGGCGATAAAAGTTGCCTAGTCTATAATGGCCTTTAAGGCTGAGATTGAATTGTGAATGTAAACCTTATAACGCCTTGAATGGCAGTTTGAATTGTATACTCTCCATGGAGTTGATACTGTGAAATGAGTGCACATTGATGAATTGACCGGGGTAATAATATAGCGTTATGAGCAAGCTTTCGAGCATGGATGTTGCACAATATATTGTTATTATTATTATTATTTTATTATTTAAAATAAAAATGTTATCATCATTATTTTCATCATCAATAGTATTATTTATTAATTAATTACCGGTATATCCCTTCTACAATCCACTCACGAGAGGTGTCTTTAATAATCAATATTTCGCCATTGTTAACTCGTCTATTGTCATCAGATGAAATCCATCCGCAGTTCCTGAACTCTTCTAGATTCATGTGTGGTAATATAAATTGTCCGAGTTTCAATTAATTTCCTGGTGACCCTAATAATTACTCTTTTATTCCTATCTGTAATCGCAATACGATACGGTGATCCCTACTAGTGATGTCCAGACACCAGATTTCGTGAGTAAGCCTTCAGACGTGGTGTGAGTTCTCAGAGCTCAGTCGCTTGTCAATATTTGGAATAACGTCGACCGTCTGCAAGAGATTTCCTCGTATTTGTAGGGATAAATCACCGGGGTCGGTATTGACACAGATGTGTTGCAGATTTCATACAATTAATAGTTTCATTTTCTGGGTGTTAAACGTACACTGTGTCTGGTGTGCGTCCGGGAACACATAATGAACACCTCGGATTTTATGATAACCACCCTCCTGAACGTTGATATATCATGTTGTTCGTGATCATATATGATGAAAGATTGGTAATAAAACTGAGCTGTTTATTTATTTTCTGATGGAACTCTCTCTCTCTCTCTCTCTCTCTCTCTCTCTCTCTCTATCTAT
>JAUTBV010094340.1:0-17463 GCA_032361325.1 Lepetodrilus fucensis
CTCCCTCTCCCCCTCTCTCTCTCCCCCCCTCTCTCTCATGATAACTGTCATTACAGAAGACGTATAACCACCGAATGAAACAAAATACACCTACCGACACAAAATGGCAATTTCAACACATGTAATAACAAAACGTCTGACCTACGACACCAGCATATTTCTTAGGAATTCCACAATACTCTTTAACCGTATGTTCTGCTACAACCAAGCATGCGGCGTGGCTCCGCTTCCTTCTCGTTCGGGGAGGAAAAGCTCCCGTCGTGTGTCATACCCTGAACACGGCGTGGCCCAATCTTGGATATAGTTTTACACGTCTTCGAGTGTCAAGGAAATATGCCAAATAATGGATCACAGTTCTTCGCCTCCTTAAAGTGAAACGTATTCCAAAAATGATGTTTTTAGACAAAACGTTTAGGTTTTAGCTGCCCCTATCTGATTTACGAGAAGTTACTAAGTGGAGCACGTACACTGAGTACAACAGCATCTAGGCGAGTGGAGGAGATAGAGAGAGAGAGAGAGAGAGAGAGAGAGAGAGGGGGAGAGAATGGGGATGGAGAGAGAGATAGAGAGAGAGGGGAGAGAGGAAAGAGCGAGCGAGCGAGCGAGAATGAGACTATGTACCAGTATATATAAGAAGGAACATTCAAACATTCACTGAAGGCACATGTTCACTGCATTTATAAGTCAAATAATAATTTCCGTTTCTAAATTCAATATATCGATTAAAAACAACATCCAAATAAACAGAAAACAACATTTCCAGCTTATATAAGGAAACTGCATTTTACAATATACAATATTCTATATTTCAGATCTGGATTCCGATCGTGAAGATGGAAAAGATGGAATCATTAATGTGGAGGACGAAGATTCTAATCACAGTTTTAGGGAGGAGCTGCTACATCGTAATGCATTATTGGAGAAGAAACTTTCTAGTGATAGTGATACGCTTCTCAGAGACAGGTCCGGACACAGTAGTGACGATTCCTCAGACAATAAGTCCCCACCCCACCCGTCATCGGTCTCAGGGGAGGGGCGTCAGTCAGGTTCAGGGAGCGGCTCTCAAACCGGAACTCAACCTCCTCCCCCCACCCGGCCCAAAATTTGGTCCATTTCTGAAGTTCTCCAGTCATCTCCAAGTTCCGGAAGTGCAAATACGTCACGTCCGGCGACCATCTCCAGTCAAGCTCGACCCACTTCCGGGTACCTCTACCTCCCGACATCAAGCCCCGCTTGGGGGACAGGACGATACCCCGGGGTAGCAGGACACCCCCACCATCCGCTCTCGCTGGCACATACCACCTTGTCGTATCCCTACGCACTCAGTAGTCACACATCTACGAAGCCCTCCATAAGTGCTGCGCATGCGCAACTTCGAGGATTGGAAGCTCTGAGGGATGGAGAAAAAGGACTTAGACCAAATGGACTGTTCTCGCCTGCACGAGACATCGACGGAATCAGGCCTTCAGGTGAGATACTCGTTCTATTTCCACTGAGGATGTTTGTTATTTAGCTATTAATAAATTATCCCATAGACTTAAAGAATTAACGCGGCACACACGCTTTCCTCGAAGCAATTCACCGCATTGCCCAATGCAAGAAAAGAGGAAAACATATTGCCCAATGCAAGAACAGAGAAAAATATACTTAGGTGAATATACATGAATACACAAAATCTAGTTGAAACACACAAATAAGACAAAATAAAAACAAATACATTATTAGGGCTATCACAACTCAATTGAATTAAAAGAAATATTGGAAGTAAAACACAAATCGTCAATAATTGCAATATATATCAGTTTTCTAAATTCACTTCTTAGACAGAACCACAAATAGCATATTTGAAAACCAATTCACCTAAAAGACCTACCAGCACTCTAAACCAAGGTAATTAGTCACTGCGTCTAGTTTCGACGTAGCATGCCAGTAAGTTTCGTGGCTATTACATTAAATCGAAGCATAAATAATAGACTGTTCCCAAAGAACACGTTTCTCCCAGACGAAGTTTAACTTGTCGTGCCCAAAATATATCGAATCGATTGGTAAATCGCTTGGCAAAGTTTTCTTAGCTTTTTCAGTCAGAATGGTAATCAACGCGACCTCCAGACGCTAATGGCTGCCCTTCCATTTCATCTTTTGTCCAGAACCCTGAAAAAGGAAAAATAACTGGTTTTACAGAAATCGTGCGATGTTTACATGCTTTCCCAATAATTACGCTAACATTTCTTGAAGCTGCGGACAATAGCTATCTGGCTGGGACCTTTCTTTAGATGGCTGATTTTTCTACTTGATTAGACTACGTCAAACGTCGGAACGGGCAACGTAATTGAGTGTGTTTTAGCCGATAAGGGTCTGGCGAGCGCGACGTTTGGCCCCTAGTCCAAAATAGTCATTACCAGTCATTTAGTCTGATAGCAGCTCCCGGCATATTGTTAACCGCGGTGCAATTCAGCGGTCTCTGCTTCCTCTCTCGGTTCAACTCCAAGTCTTAAATCGCCATTTCTCGCCCGTATGCCATTTAGACCTTCGCTCATTTCCGCTTAGCCTCGGCGTTCGACGTTTGTGTTGATCCGGTTTTGTGATCTCCGTCAGTTGACAATGCTTGGAACAAGCTTACGCCTGCTTAGGGACGAAACGGGAATCTCATTTAATCCGTAGACAGGAAATTTTGACGTCGTGTTTTCGCTGTTCGAAATTGAATGTAATTTGCAGGACTTAATTCGACTGCATGTAGGAAAATCAGTCAGATTCGTCTCGCTAAGACAACACGGAGAATTGCTAATTTTCGTGAAATTGCTTCTCTGTCTAATATTAGTAGGCAACTAGCGCCCCGATTTCTGTCAAGGCCCTGTTTCTATATCAATTAACGCTGACAGCTTAGAAATGGCCTCAGACCTCAACTCAAACGTCATTCATCAGTGGAAACAATTATGCGGTTGCCAATGTTTGTTTCATAAACTCTGTTCCATCACATGACGCATTAAGCCTGTCACTTTCACAACGATTCGGAGATGAACCCCATCCCTCCCTCCCCCGTACCCCCTCCCCCCACATTAATCTCGTGAAAAAACTTAATGATTTATTCACCCCAGACAATGTGCGCAATTCCAATAAATTAAACCTATGTATTTCACTCTCGAATCGCGTCTGCAGTAAAATTTCATCAAGCGTGATCGTAGGCCAAAGTCACGCTATTTCTCGCGAGATTAAAGGGGGATAACTCTCCAAACAGGAAATATGACTACATTTCACATTGGGCTTAACGAGTGAGAAAGAATGGGAATACTAGTATATATTAATCATCGTGATATATCTATCTATCTATCTATCTATCTCTCTCTCGCTCTCTCTCTCTCTCTCTCTATATATATATATATATATATATATATATATACATGTATATATAATGTTTTAAGGTGTTAGAACGATGGTTAAATAGAACATTACTGACTAGAGATGTCAGGACGGCAACCTACACGTCTCGGGTTCACACCCGCTGGCTTTTAACATTGCACATAATTTATCCTACACGGACCCACTGAGCTTATTTATCAAGTTTACAAAGGCCCCAACGTCTTCCGAAATATGTCTCAGCTCGGTGAATGATCTAACAGCTTGATAAACAATCGACCTTTTCATTTTTCTAATAGACTTCGATGTCAAGAGTTTAAAAGACGAACATCAATTGAAAATACATGATAAAACACAGATGAGAAAGTCTCTGTGACAAAACGTAATAATAGCACTATTTAAAAAAAAATGTCTGATAAACCCTTTGTTTACACATTTCCCACTTTAAGAGATTGATATGTGCCTTCTCTAATGTATCTGTCAGTTCTCGCGAACGGGTTGATACAAAAATTGGGAATACATTTGACAGATGATTTATAATGTACATTGTAAATATTGCACGAGGCTGGATCATATTTCGTTAACGTATCAATCATATCACAGGATGAGTTATTACAACCGGGACTAGAAGTTAGTATTCCTTTTTCCCCCACCACGCTGAGAAATGTCTTCGCTTACGGATGCACCTTTAGGAATAAACATTGTTTATGTTTTAGAAACAAAAAAGAACTCAGTTGTAACTATCTGGGTCCCATTTCAAAGAACGATCGTAGCACCATCCATGCTCTTAAGCATGCTCATAACGCTACATTATTACTCCGGTCAATGGATCAATGCGTTAGGTGTGTACTCATTTCACCTGCCCCACTCCCCGGGACGTGTACAACCCAATCTGCTTGTTAAGGCGCTAGAAGGTTCACATTCACCAATTCCATCTCATCCTACCGGGTACCCATTCACAGTTAGATGAATTGGAGAAGTGTGCTCAAGAGTGCTACACGATAACATGAGCTAAGCTCGAACTCATGTACCTCCGGGTTATGAGCCACCTCCAGACCACCGCGCTCCACAAAATTATAACGCTCTTCAAATCCGAGCAAAGGTTAGCATTCCCCAAACACCTTTTAACCTCTACATATAAATTTCAAGTGGACTTCCATTTCGGCCAACGTCATAAATCATGTAACTTTCTTGACCTCCCCTCTACGAAGACAAATTTGCCATAAAGCGTGAGTAAGTCGCGAAACCGAACGTTGTTTAGAATGTCTTCATGATTGTGTTAGAAAGAATATGAAAATCTCTACATGATTAATAGCCTAAAATGAGCTGTCCGAGCCTCATACAGTTCTTGGTTGTACATGGCAAGGCTATTTCTCTCCTGGACAGATTTATTCACTGTTAATTGAGAAATGAACGCCTTTGGGATGCATTGACCACGTCGATGCTTAATGAAGCCCGTAGGTTTATTGCAGTTTAGAAACGTGGGCTAACTGGATTTCTCGCATGAGCAAACCAGAGCAAAGACCTTCGGATGGTCCTTCGTGAGCCAAGGGTTCGCTCTTAACCTTAGAACCGGACAAATTTCAGATCAATAATTGAAAATAATGCCTAGCCTTCAATTGAAGCTGTTAGAATCGACTTGGCATCAGAAAGCTTTCTGACTTTGACCGGCGTGCCTTTGCAAACGGTTTCAGTTTGTATACAGGGGGGGAAAGGGGTGTGTTTGTGTGTGAGGTTCGAACTGGGAGTAAAAATGGGTGTGACAATCTTCATTGCCCAGATGGTCTATGCCAAACAATGATCATTGTGAACGAATAAATGAATTTCCTAACTGATAACAGAGCTTATGAGTTAATTTAGAAGGCCTCTCAATAGAATCTGACTTGGGTCGAGTTCTGCAGATCAAAGGACTCGGGTCTTGCACTTTGGACTAATTCCGCTTCCGTGGACTAACACGAACTTTGGAGGTTAAGGAAGGCTTTCCAAGCGACTTTAATAGAGATGAGACAATGACAATAGCTGTTAGCCAATTGTTTTTAAAATAATTGCTTCCATATCAGAATCACGTCATAGCATTGGCATCCACAGTTAGTTCATGACATTTCTTTCTTTATTTATTGTCCTTTCAAATAAGCTTTTAGTGTAAGGTTTATTGCGATTTAATTTAATTGATTCATTTTACCCCCATGTGAATACTTGGTTTCACAGGTGACACCGCTTGTTAAGAATTATATTTATATTTTCTGCAAATCTTAAAAAACCTCACAAGATCGTTTAGGATAATATATAGGCGTTTGTTTGTTTTCACTGTGTAATGGTCCATTAACATCTTTCAAAATAATTTACATATTGCATCAAATTATATTTTCTTTTCCATGGCACAGAATCCAAATATGCCCGTAGTAAAATTATCAGGCAATTGCCTCGTAAATAAGTATATCTCGTTTTCCCATATGCACTGAACTTAATGTCTCTATTAGTATTTGTTTTATTTTCTATTTATTTTGACTTCAAACAGAGTTATAGAACGGTTCGCTTGCATCTAGGATGCACATATCGACTTCAAGCTAACGACAAGCTATACAGTTAAAACAGCCGCACGCCACGATGTTATCCTAAAGCGAATGAACAACAACTCATCCTACCGCTTACTAGTATTCCCAACCCTCTCGCGATGCACAAATATTTGACCGCTCTTTTACGATCAAATCATTTAGGAGATGAAATTAGGTAGAAATCCTGTTAAAATGCCCCTGGCCCCAAAAGAGTATTTCAACGTACACAGGTCTTTATTAGCTCGAGGAGTTTGGGCTTGGAGTATGGGATTCGTTCATTCATGAAGTCCCTCGGGAAATTGAGGGGGTCGGGAATTATCATATTATACACCCCGCGCCCCACCGACCGAGACGATTGGGGCCCCGTCGGGAGAGTCACCACGGAAAGGTTTCCGCGTTGAAATTGAGGAAGATACAGCAACATCCCGTTTCAATTCTTCTCCTCGGGGACGTTTAAAAATATGCGACGGAGACATTAGTTATACGATACTGGGGAAAATGATTATATTTGACAGAAATAAATAACTTTGTCGCTTCAAGCTTCCCGGATATCATTAAATTCTCTTATCTCGTTCCCCTCAATGCAGGAAGTTATCTGATTAGATGAATTTGTGTAGCTTGATTTCCAAATTGATTCAAATGTATTGGCAGTGCGGTCAATTTAGCGACGAGAAAATAGATATATAAACATCAAATTTAAAATAATGTATATTTACTAAACGTCTTGAACAATTCTTAAAATATTTTCCTATCTTCCTGAAATTAAAATATTACAATTTTAATTGCTGATAATTTAGATTATATATTTAAACATTTTCTGTCTGCAATAAAATTGTTTCAAAGTTCAAAACAGTTAAAACTATAATACATACACATACACTGTAATACATTTATAATACGTATTTTAGTAGATTGTGACAATGTCAAACAACTTCTTATTGTGGAAAAACAAATAGCACCACAAATATATAGGACATTGTTAATTTCAAGAATATTTTGTAATTTCAAGAAGGATTTCGTAATTTAATAACTAGTTATAAGTAAACATAGAGTTCATTTTGGATTTTTTTCTTAAATATTGAATTAATATTCTTAAATTCGAGGGTCCGTATATGCACAGACGTAGTTTAGTTAAACCGTAGTTTAAGAATCATACCGACAGTGGTATAACTCGTCGCTTAAACCTAGTTTAGCCTAAACTGTGGTTGAACTACGTTTGTGCATACGGACCCTGGTGTTTATTTATTTTTGTTCAATAATTTTGTTTTAAGTTTGTAATTAATTTATTATATTTTTCTTTGCAGTGGCGACTAGCAGACTTGTGGAATCGAACATATAAGCATACTCTGTGTATAATTGTGAAGACATTGCTACTACAAATTTGGACAACTTGCTGGTGTGTGTGTGTGTAAAACTACACGTTTTCTATATGAAATCCAAACTCTTGTGATCTCAGCGAAGCACATGGAATTGCAAGGTAAGAATATGTGTCCATCCTCAACTTCATGAAACACATGCATACACACACTTTACGTGTTTATTTTTTTATACTTCACAGAATGCAATGAATTTTCGAGATATTTTTAAAAATATAACAATACAACATTCAATCCTTTCAAACATGTTTGTTTTTTAAAACTACAACCTGAGACTAAATTATCGTTTAACTAAAATTAAATACTATTAATAAATTAAAACCATCGACTTCACAGGCTTTGCAATTTATACCATCCATCTGATTTTTTTCTCTATTTTAATTGTATTGATGTTTGTTCTTAAATGACTCAACCGTCCAGTATGTTTAAGTGAGATAACGTTTGTTGCTTTGCGTCAGTTTAGTGTTTGTGTGTTGATTGTTTGCGCTGACCACTCGCCGGACCCTGCCCTTGCCATGTACGGGGTGGACAGTGTCCGTGTTTCTCATGTTTTCCTCTGATTTTACGAAGTTTGTGTTTATCTTGACAGGCATGTGCGATGGCGACTTTGGCGTATGAATACACTTCCTGCAAACAGAGACAGATGTTGACGGCGCACTTCATAGACAACGTTAAACAATGCCGCAACAAGAAGTACTTCCACCGAGACAGATGATTGGTCACGTGGGAGTTATCGGAACTGATTTGGTGCGAACCGAAGAGATTAGAGCCTATCGCAACCGATTATGACCCGTGGTCAAACAGATAATCAGACTGTCTGAAGGCTCCCCTGTCTGTTTGCTTGTGTACGCAAAAGGGTCCGAATTTTCGGGGTGTTATCTGACTCCAAGCAGCAGGTATTCGTCCCAAGACACGAACAGTACCAAGTGCCAAAGTCAAACGAATGAGTGTGAATATATTTTTTTTGAACATGCGTTCTATCCCCGGCGGTGACAATTTGGACGGTGTAATACCTACGATGGTATTGTTGACGCACGAAGTTAACGACGGAGAGACGGATATCCGTACTGGTTTAAAATGTGACATATACGGACCGGGATAGTGTGTGTCTGACACTTATCCGATGTGAGCTGGTAACAGGTAGACAGTATATCTCACAGTGACCACCACCGCAGACGGCGAGAGAAACCCGGGCATTGTGACAATTTGAGAACTTCGTGTCTGGCCGACACTGTCATGAAGACGTGCTCCAAACAACTGGCAACATTGTGACAACAGAACGTCTACGAGTCGTGCAACAATGTGACTTATCCCGAACATTATTTATCAACTTCCCATGCCTCGAATAAACGGCCCGAAAATTTTTCTCAGTATACTTAGGACTTGATACCCCTTAAAATCCCCCGAATGACCCCCGAATAGAATTCACCCCAATAAAAGGCCCCTTTGTACGATTTAACTCCTTCAAAGACCAGGTTTTGGGTCTAAGGACATGTTTGCTACCTCCTTACCTTCCCCTAGCAACCAAAAGAAACCCCTTTGTATCCATTACTGTCGTTCTATCCCAACAAAAACACCTTTATACGAAAACTATGAACGCCATGGAAAAGGACCCCCCCAGATTGACAAAAGTGCTAGTTTATGGCATCGAATGATTGCGCGGCCAGAAGTTTGATGACGGTAATCCTCGTTATGGGCTACAAGTAATTTTTAACTCTGCCCCTATTGAGGACCAGGTCCATCAAAAGTTGGTCGAACCATAGAAATCCTCCATTGTGATGTACATTTATTTGTAATTTGAAATCATCAGTGTTTTATTCTAGGAATACACCATCATTGATCATACATTTGAGTTGATGTCGTTCTTTGTTGCCTGCTAGTCGTAGGCACAATTGTGGTTTCTTGTCGTTGCTCCGAAGAGAAATGACAGTACCCGAGACAGAAGTGCTGTCAACTAGTCTTGAAAAGATTCCTAGTGTGGCATTTAAGTTTGCTTTTGGGGTAATATATTAGCCGTTTGGCATGCGACCGGCGAGTCTTGTTTTACGTTATATACACGGGCGGATTCGATTAGGAAATGGAAATGCTTAAAAATATACTTGTTTCGGCCCTTGGCCTGTCATGCAAACATAACAGAAGGGTTGTCATATGTGTCATTCAAACATTCACATCTTTATTTATTTATGTAAGATGGTAAAATTATTTATTTAAATTCATTTAAATTAGCTGCACGTTCTAGTACAAGCGAACTAATGTGTACTTTACATTTGAAGCGAAAGTATTATAGTGAGTTTGTTTCTCGGCGTTCTACACAATATGGACAGGAATATAACGTTATCTGGAACACTGCTAATATTAATACCTTATTAATAATTTATACAAGCAAAATCAAAGTTATAGGTGTCCTATTTCAGGATACTAGGGGAACACGTTCACCTTGGGTGTCCTGGTTTATGTTTGAGCATCCACGTTAGATATCCAGGGTATCGTTGCTTGCATCCTCGAAAACACAGGCCATTATGACTACACTAACCTCCGTCAAACAGCCTAGTGTAGTCATAATGGCCTGGGTTTTCGAGGATGCGTTTCTTGAAGCTCTCATAGTAATATTAGATATATCAGAGCTTCGAGAAACGATACCCTTGACAACTAACTTCTTTTTCTTTGCTGTAAAAATATTATAAAAACAATAGAGTTAAGTACGAATACGAACTACATTGTAAATATTTACTGGACGTTATGTTTGAGTATGATTGTGAGTATACAGTGTTTACGGAACTGCCAGAAAGCGGAACGAGATATATGGACGCGGTTGTCGTAAAATTATAAAGAAGCAATTCCACGTTATGTCTTGTCTCTTGGTCGAGGTGGGCTCGGTGCTATGTGCCTGTCGTGATATGTCCCTAGGTTTTGTCACGAGGTAATCAGAGTGTTTGTCTTCGGGTTAAGCGACTGTTGTTCTCGCCCCTCGAGTCTCGAAGCTGTCAAAATCTCGCGCGATCTTGGCATATGGGGCTTTTGGGTTCGTGAGGGCTTGAGACGCACAGAGACAGATATGATATTTCGTAGAGGGTCTTTTTAACACGCACGTCTCCAGAGACGATTGTCAATTTTGCATATTGAACAGCATGGACCGTTTTAGCTATTTGAGACACATCACCATACATTGTACACAGCCTATAGTAACATAATAACTACTTCGAAACCGTTTTAGATTGCTTCTGCAAGTTTAAACTATTTTCCATATTTTGAGACACACCAGCATACATGCCATCTACATAGTCATCGCATATAGACTAGTAAAATAATCGCTGCTTCTAAACACTGTGAGTCTGCTTCTAAACAATTTTATAGACTCCTTATAAACAATATTAGACTATTTTCCATATGTTGAATTAGAAAGAATCTGAATTATGTGTTAATTGAAACTGCCAACAATGTATTATTTGGTAGCATGCATTATTACAACCAAGAACGAATGCACGTTGAAATATTGCATGTATATAATAGCCATTTGTACAAGGAATTTAAACATTTAGAAGTGTACACACACTCTATAGCTTGTTAGGTCATACATCTCCACATGCATCGTACTTATTGTCTGTGTTTTACCTACATCAAACTACGAACTCAAAAGACGAACAGGTGTTTCTATATGCATAGCCTGAATTCCTATCCACATGTGAATCCACGTCTCATTACAGAAAAGTACATTTAGTTTTTGATTGATCATCGTAAAAAAGGAATTTGGGATCAAATTCGGTGACTTCTAATGCGCTGCATAGTTATGCAAATTACACTAACAATCATGACTATCCTGTGAAAAAAGAACCCGGGTGTCGAAAACGTGATCTGGGTAGATTCACATTAATTGGAAATAAAAATGTTTTCACTTTTCAATGTTCAATTAAACTGCACAATGTTAGTTTATCAATTATCCCCGTTGAGCCCTTTAACAAGAAGTGTTTGAATGTCGAAGTCTCATTCTTTGATGTTTTTTTCGCTTCTATTGACGATGCCACGCAGACGTTGATGGTGTGAAAGAGAACAGACAATTCTGTGTATACACAGGGGCTCTCTAGGCTGCCCCATCATGGGTGGTTCGATGAACAAGCCCACTCTAATGGCCTTTCCAGATTTACATGAAGAAAAGAGACACAATTGAATAACCGGAGCTATTTTGATACTTCGCCGTAAAACATAGTGCACACACAAGAAGAAAGAGAAACGGTCCGAGTTACTTTGATCCCGATTATTCTGATTCTGAATGGTATGTTTTCAGTACTAAAGCAAAGGCTTTAGCTCAGTATCGTAACGCGGCACCTGTACTCGACGTCTCAGTACTCGGAACGTGCCGGAACCTCATTCGGAGATCATCGGCCAAGGGGCGCACGCTCACAATGGCGGCGTGATACGGGTTAGCACTCACGTGAGATCTCGTAGGTGTTTTATTTTTTAATACTACATAGTTTGTGGAGTTGTAGATGTTCTTGCAAGCTTTCTCGACGGAGGAACGATGACGTGTACCTATAGGGTATTGTTTGTAATTGCTAAGTGTGTTTAATGTTCAGCGAAATGAAGAGATCGCACTCTTTGATGTGGCTGGTCACCGCTGGGCGCTTGGTATATCCAGTCCGCATTCCTCGGGAGGAAGGGGCACAACTTCGTGCTTCTTTACATCTCGAAAGGGTCCGAGAGATTTCTCGTTCAGTAGAAAACGAGGAGAAAACTTATAGAAGCTCAGATAGACCGAGAACCAAGCTAAAGGTCAATGGCAGTGTCTTTCCAAGGTGATCTAAATGACACCATACCTCTCTGTAACATTGTACAGACTCGACTATCATCACCCTACCTTGGAAGTAGCTCCTACCCATGAACCTCATTATGGCAACGGTGTTATAGGATTTAAACTTACACGATCAATTACATCGACTTAATCTTTGAAGTTGCCAAACTGCAAGACACGAATACATATATATACAGCGTCTATTCACATTCACTTTGGGTACAATCAGTAAAAATTCCGAAAACTGGCTTTGATAATCAACACGCATAACATATATCATTTTAAAACACGTTCGTGGCAATGATATATTTGTATATCAAATAAACAACCAACCAATATACATTTCCATTTACTAGAATGCGTAGAAATGTGTTCCTATTTCGCAGCTGTGTGGAAGTATACATGCATATCTGCCTATTCTAATTTCTCGACGGTATGTTTCGAAGGATTCAATATTAGCATAATAAAAATGCCATGTATGATTAAATAACTTACTGGTTCGCTAATAATCATTTCAATAATGGATAGTCATTTACATGCATTTGGACATAAAATATAAGTATTCACTGTGAAAATACTTCGCAGGATGCGACAGTATTGATTCTCGTTTACAAGCATAGAAGTGCTCAGTTCAAACATACGATATTATATGTGTATTGTATTAGAAATATTGAATGGAATCTATTACAACACGGTTTATCTACAATAACGTTCATTGCTCTTATTAAACGTGCAATAGTATATAATATATACGGTACGTACTTAGCGCGAGTTTTCAAAAGTACGTTCTCATTTAAATGATTGTTCCTCACGAATACAGGGTACGCCGGGTCTATAATTAACAATCCTGTTCCTGTTTGGAGCTTAACACTCGGACTAATGAAACTGGGTGAGAGGTGACCATTGAAGCTACTGACCATCGCTTGACCAGTGCATTATTTATAAACTGCCCACTCCTTTTATCTGCTCCAAGGTCACTGGAATTGATTCCGGACAATGCAAAGTTCGACATCTGTTCGAATTAAAGTGTAATTAAACTAACAGAAGGGCTAGATATGAAATAGAACGACTTTGATAGAAATATGGGTCGTTTTAATTTGGTACTTAAAAGTAATAGTTAAAATGTTTGCTATGTGCGCAACTGAATACTGGTGCATAGTTTGCTACGTTGACTTATGTATACATGTAATTGTTTTCTGTATTAATTAATGTGGCTGGATATTTGTTATTTTAATAAATAATTGTTCATGGTTATATAGTAATTAGTATTCATTAGTATTTATAAATAAAAAACATCATATTATTATAAGAAATATATCCACTTAAATGTTCGAACATGCAGAAGGATATAAAATAACTAAATGAATGAATGCGTGAATGAATAACTAAATAAATGACTAAATAAATAAACGAATGAATAACTGAATGAATGAACATAAAATAAAAAATAAACAAAAATAAACAAAATGACATCAAAAAGTACAAATACATATTTTTAAAAGTACAGACATAAACACATAAAACAAAAATAATAAAACTTCACATACATGACTCATATTACAACTGCGTAAGTAATATACGTTTACATATGTCCCTGGTTGGATATGAGTAGATTTGCACAGTCTGCTTGCCAATTACCAACTCAGACATACACTACAGTACTTGCAAGGGAAAATACATGCTTTTTGAGGCTTTTGTTTCCTCTAAATTCCATATTAACAACATTAATTAGAAATTAAATCGCTGGAGCTCAAACATCTCTCTTAAAGGCAGACAGTCGGTTCTTTACATATGTTTGATGGGGAATTAATCCGCTTTAGTATGGTAGTGTTCTTGGTGCTAAATTAATATTGTCACGTTTATAAAAATACAAATAAAGAGATTTCCAACGAATGAAGCGAAGCGGAATTGTATATGGACATTATATCTCTGCCGGAACACAAAACAATGTTTTATAACCGTGCATTCGTGACATTTGATGATAGGAGCTAGTTTTCATATTTTGTAGATTTATTTTCTATGGTAATGATACGGTCTATGAGCATTTATTACAATGATATTGCATTTTACAATTACCTAATTCGCATTTCTGTCGAGTTGCAGGATGGAATTCAAATTTTTGGATGTAATGCGATTCTAAAAAATGAGTACTTGAAATATTAATATTATTATTATTATTAGTATTATTATTATTATTATTATTATTATACATTTATAAAGCGCACATATCCAGAAAAACTGCTCACATGCGCTTATTAACACGGTCAACGGATCTGTGTACTCAAATTCCTTCTCAACTCCCTAGGGAGTATACAAGTATACACTAATACAATATAGGAAATAAATAGCTGAATGCTAGGAACGTATTTAAATATATCAATTTAATACATACCTACATACATATACACTATACAGATATGCATACATATACCGGTATACTTATAATTACACACACGCACGCGCGCGCACACACACAACACATATACACATACACATACACATACACATACAACACATATACACATACACATACACACACACACACACACACACATATAGGTAGTAGCTATGTATTAATTCAATATCATTTGTTTCAAACGGTTATGAATAGTAAACATATGGTTAGATACAGAAATATTAATAATATTTAATATATATTGAAATTATATACAACGTATGAATTACCAGCTGGATGTCTAGATAATAATCAACAGTATACAACACTACTTGGTGTTTTTCTAATATTATATGAAACATCCAACTATTTTGGTTCCACTAATATTACTTTGTCATCAAAGAGTGACATATGGGTATTTCCTTCACAATACATCATGAACACGTTGATAGGATAGATTTGTTTTATCAGAGCAAACTATTACATTAATTTCCTGAGTGAGATATCATAATTTGTTATTGTCTCATTTGTATATCATATAGGAAGCTACAGCTGATTAATAACAGTGTGTTCGTTATGACAGGCGCCCATCAAACAGTTGTTACTATGAAATCAGCAACATTACCGATAACACTGGTTCCGACTAGACAATACGTAAAACCTGTAAAACCGCGGGTATTATTTTTAATAACGTGGTACAGTAGTATGCAAATATCATAATTCATTCGTAATATTGTGTCAACAATGCTATCTCGTGTGGTGAAACGAACTAATAATCAGATCTCATTTCTACGTTAATTGATATGTACACACCTTAGATATTGACAATCAGTCAATCAAGTGATGATGGTAGTATCTCGTTATATACATTTGTTAGACAAATCCAGTCGACAATCAGCCAGCACTTAATAACACTGTAAATTGTTTGTTTGGGATATTACACGAATAATGATATGTTTGATTACTAAAATTGCATATTTTCCGTGATTGTTGTCTTGTCTGTGGGTGTCTGTATTAATGTTCAATATGTAATATACACCAATTTTCTACACTTGTGATTGCTATACTTCATTACTTCATTGCTGTAGGCGACTTCATTAATCGACAAAAGCTGATTTGTTAGATAAAGGGATGTTCAAATAATTTGCAGAGCTTCAAAGACAGGCTTTCTATGGTGAAAAATAGATTATTCGTAATTTCCGTTATTGAGGATATCATTTTCATGTAATATTAGTTGCTGTCATGATTTCCTGTGCTAAGATTTATTGTATTTTCTATGTTCAATTTTTAAACGGATTTATCATTGAGTGATGATGCTAAAGTATAATTGAATTAAACCCATACTTAGGAAATCTCTTTTAGTCCATGCTGCTAATGTAAATATTTTGTTATTTGATAGAAGCAGGAAATTTGGCACAAAGATAGATCATGACAATAATTATATATATAAGAACTTTCAGATGTGAAGCCATCGCGAAGTCCTTCAACGACAGTTATGGCGGCAAAATCTCTCTCTCTCTCTCTCTCTCTCTCTCTCTCTCTCCCCCTCTCCCTCTCTCTCTATCTATCTCCGGGAAGAGGGTACATATACCATAATGCTGATTCGAACATGACTATATTATACTCAACGAGATCATATTGATGAAAGTCTTCAGATTTTATTTTAAAACCGATATTTTAGATTTTCTAGGTAGAAGCAAGAAGTACACATTTTATTATTTTTTTGTAAGGAAGTTAGAAATTCCATCACGTCAAACATGAAAACACATCGACTCTACTTCCTTGCAAAACAACAGCAAAAATTAACTTAACCGGAACGACAACAATAATACATACCTCTTTTGTTTTGTTAGTTATTACAAAGATATGTGAAACAGAAAGCATCTGACAAAACTATATATTTATGACACTGGACATTGGTGGTTAAATGCACCGAATAATAAACAACAAACAAATTATTATTGCGTAAAATTTCTGTTTTTATATATGACAGTCATATACTGTATGTGTACTAAATAACCTCTCGCTTTATCTAAACTATATGATACAGTACCTAGTCATAGCTAGAATAACATAAACAACGACAGAAACACATTGATTTGACAAGGTGTACATTTCTATGTGATTGATAGCTCGTGCAAGTGAGCGCAGTGAAATCGACAACGATCCAAGTTCTTCTCAATAGAAATAACACTTCGTTGTATGTTTTTCATTTCAACAAAACGAAGATTAAACGGCATTCATGTGTCACAATTTGACACTTTCAGTCGCCAATGATCATAATAAGCACAGAAATATACAAGAAAGGGGAACTGTCAGTTGATAAATCTACTATACATAAATTATTTCGGATCGATTGGTGCGGCAGTGAAGCTCAATGAAGTAGTCCAACTTGGTCAATATTCAGTAAAGATAATCGTTGAGGCATTATACACATGGCTTGTTATAGATGTAAGAGTATTCTAACACTTGTCAAACTAACATTTTATTGTCAACAGATGTACCTAACATGTTCAGTAACGTGTTCTGACATTAACAATATGCCAAATAGATATTTGACGATGTATGCTAGCAATTAAGAATTGATTAAGCAATTTTACATACAATTAAAATAATCAAACGTGCTTGAAAGATACTTCTGCAATAAGAATATTCATATTATATGCCTACACATGAAATAAACACACTAAAATAAGTGTATAACATCCGATTGAAGTTTAGAATAAGCATAATGGAAGATATTAATGACATATTCAAGGCAATGAATATGCACTAGTTTTATTTATTAATTTTGTGTTTTAGTTTAAGTCGCCGAACTCATTTCCTGAATGCACGTGTACGTTCTTATAAAGAACTATAACTGTAACGACTTCAGACGATTATTTATATAATATGGTCCCCTGTCTGTGGCATCAACATTCACACACACACACACACACACACACACACACACGCACGCACGCACGCACGCACGCACACACACACACACACACACAC
>JAUTBV010094351.1:0-17457 GCA_032361325.1 Lepetodrilus fucensis
TATCGTGTATCGTATCGTGACCTGTGAATCGCAATACGTATCGTATCGTAAGAAAGTGTATCGTTGCAGGCCTAGTGTAACTACCAACTTTAGCCATGGACTACACATGCAAAGCTGTACGTGTGACTTGTACGTGTGACTTGTATGTGTGACTTCATTTACATCCCGTTTTGTTCGTAAACGGTACGATTTTCAACACGTTACTTTCATCCTGTTTTAACTGCTAAATCTGCAATTTTCAACGTGCGACTTGCATCCTGTTTTGGTTGTAAAAATTGCAATTGTCAGCAACATGATTACCACAGCATCCTGCTTCAGATGTTAAAGCTGATTGAAATGCTGCAATATCAACACCAGTGGATGAACAGATGGCAACCAGACAATGGAATTAATTTGCATATATATCTTTATTCACAGCCGCCATGTTTTGTTATGACAGCATATTTAATGAAATGTACATTGCAAAATGATGGTGATGGTGATGATGACGATGATGTATTGTACAGATGCTGAGAGGTACAATGAGAGGGGTACAAGAGGTACAAGAGGTACAATGGTGGTAAATGCAAGTATCGACGATGACAAGGGAGAAACGTACAACTTATTGTGTCCATATCGCTCCCATGCAATACACACATATAGTGTTGACGGTATATTATGGCTAGACTGTTATATAGCAGTAATAGTGTTATAATGTCGTCATACATTTTCAGTTCTGTGCAAACAAAGTAGAACACATATTGTGAGTGATACAAGATGTTATCACATAAGTAGAACATACTGGAAATATAAATTACTGTTGATATCATGGGTATTGTGAGTTTGCTGAAGTAAGAAAACAATATCAATTTTATGTATCCATACATGTATACCTGAAATACATTCAATATGCTTGGATTAGATGATAAAAAATAATAATTAAATAATTATTGCTCTAGTTCACTATATTTTCACACAATTGAATTTAAAACATGGACCAGATATATTGACATGAACAATGAAAAGTTAGCACTATTATTGGAAATGATGATTCCCTTAATTTTGTTAAAAGTTCAGTTTCCCTCAAATTATTTTTAAATGTTCCATGCTCGACAATATTTCCTTGTCAACATAACAACTGCCATTATACTTTTGGATGTTTGGATTTAATTGTTATATAAATTAGAATTATTACGGTAATACAGATTTCTGAAGTTTTACCCTAAAAATAATATTTTCGTATTTTTGTCTCTTGGCTGGATGAATTTGTGTTTAATTTTGATCGCATCACTTTCAGTATAACTACCATTATGTTAACACGTGCCAAGCCCTATTTTAAATATTTTAAATAATGAGGTAGCTAAAGAGGATATATTAACCCTATCCTGCTGGATTGATAGGACTACACCACATCTGCAGTTGCATCCAGCATGGAGAGAGTTAACATGCCATTTCCAGGTTTTCTTTCAGCACCATGTGAAATACATGTCTATTCTACAACATGGATCCCGTTTCCTGGGGCAACCTCGCCCCTGTTTCCTAGGGCAACCTTGTCCCTGTTGCTGCCTCGATACGCACGGACGACTGACATCGGTCACGTGACATTCCTCGTATCACATATAGAGAACACAATTGTAACGAGCGAATCTTTTTAACAGGATGGAACCTCGTTCCACGAACACTCGCATTCCGCTGGATGAAGCATGTGTGCAGTACATCGCTGCGGAATACGACACTCGTGAAACGAGGTCCCGAAGGAATCTGAAAAGGATCGACATCACACCATGAAGGAACACAAAATGGCCACCAAACACAAGGCATATACTACAGCCTGAACTGAATTATCATCATTAATATTATTGATATTCCCATTAGTTTCAATATATACAACAATGTTCTGTTAATATTGACAAAATGTACACAATATTTATGCTTATTCATTCATCAATATGTCCTTCATATATAGATGTCCATAGATAGTGATATTGTGAGAGGGGGAAGAGGAGGGGGAGCAACAATGGCACATGCTACAATATTAGCTTCATGTCCGTCCATGAACGTAAACACGGTGAAACACCACAATTCCAGCTGCCGTCTTGTGTGTACACTTTGTCCATAGAAAGCATACACTAGCAAATGTACACTTTATCTATAGCGATTGTAAACCTTGTTCATAGAAAGCGTACACTTTATCCACAACAGGCTTACACCTTGTCCATATAAAGCATACACTTTATCCATAGGTGTACACATTGTACATCGAAAGTGTACACTATCCATTTAGAAAGTGTACAGTCCGTATATCTTGTATCAGCTGTCGTCTACACTAACAACTAAGGTTGCTTTGTCTTTGGTTCTATCTAGTTAGTGGCACACACATTCGCTCCAAGGGCTGCAATAGTTCAAGCACTATATTCATGACAACTGTCCTCATAACTTCTCAAATTTAATGTTCATCCGGATCCAGTAGTGTATTGGCGATCAAAATCCACACAATTCGTAGTCCGTATAGTAAGGATTCCGTCCCAATTTAATTTCCCAGGCAACAAAATCATCGAGGCACACAGTCAAAGCAAATTTGCATCAATATTGAGCAAGGCACATTTTTTTCCATCTTCACAGCCTTGGAGTAGTCGTCAGTCAAACATCACCCGACATTTATAACACAACGTTTGAAAATGTTTTCGATTCAAACGATTTTCCTCCTAGGACGTTCTTGGAATTCCTTTAACGATATCACACTCGATTAATCAGGTTCTTTGTCAACCTTCCATTTCGTGTCTATAATATCTACATGGAGAGGTCAAAGGTCACTACACATTTGTTTCCGGTAGGTCGGCACTCTGACGAAAAGAGTCCCGTATCCGCTCCATGTAAAGGGCGCAGAGGTGGCCATAGGACTTGTTGTACCACTCGGGACACCGACCTCTGAAAAACGACACAAAAAAATCCGTTAGAATACGAAAATAATAATACAATTTTTAAACAAAAGAAATATTTATGTGTTTTTTTATTCAATATCTAATATGAATCTTTAAAGGTTATTTGCTAGCGACATATAAAATAATTGTAGTTTAAAAATAAATAAAAAACATCAAATGAAAAATAAAAATGAAAAAAAATATATGTACAAAAATTAAAATAACTGAATATGCATAAAAATATATTGAATCCATGTTTATAACTTTCTGAATCGCATGCACTCACCTGGTATCTGAGCGTGTGAGATGTATAAGTCTGGCGCGGCCTGACCCGCATGGCTCGATCAGGAAGTGAGACATCATATCATTAGCCTGCACACCCTGTATAACCTGGATGTCAGGGTGGTCCACGGATGTCGACACCAGCGCACACGCACCCTTCACCAAGTCCGTTCGCCAGTACCTGCAGCACAGCACCAAACAATTTTAAGGTTTTTCATTGGACAATTGCTACCCAATCAAATTCATAGTTTTATTAAAGTTTTATATTTTTTTATCATTTCTTTTCAATACCAAACTATTCTATATATTTCATGACCATACAAGACATTCATTAACCCTCTCCATGCTGGAGGCAACCGGAGATGTCCTAAAGAGCAATGTCTGTGCCTAATCCAGCATTGAGAGAGTTAAGGGGGGAAAAAATAGGAAATAAAAATAGGAAATAAAATAAACCACACTGATATTGATAATTCTCTCTCCAAAATGTTCATGATTGTTGATCAGGAGGAGACAACTCTCACCTGAGGATACAGTAGTGTCGCGAGGGATGTGGCGCCATGCTGTTGATGACGTACTGGAAAACGTCCGAGTGTTTGTCCAGCGTCTCCACCACTGACCAGTTCAAGAGATCCTCGTCCCAAACATGTCTGTCGAGGGAAAAATAAAAATAAATAAATAAAAATGCAAAAAACAACAGTTGTTGCTATAAACCATCACCCCATTGATAAACATTGCAAAATTGAGTGAGAGAATTATTGTTTTATGTCACGGCAGGAATCTTTCATCCATACGTGACAAATTGAAAAGATACCCTTCTACATTGATTTTTAAATATATAAATTATTATTTAAATTTAATACTGTTCAAATTATATTTGGTTGTATATAGTCTTCTACATTTATTGTAATTTTTTGTATTATGTTTAATAGATTGAAAAATCTAGCTTAGAATCGCATATGGATTCTAGTCAGTGGTCATATATATCACATCAGGCCAAGTGGAATAAAGTACACTGAATATAAATAACAGTACTGGTACATTGCGAAGCTTACCTTTCGTGTAGCACTCGGTTGAGCACTTCGACAGGTGGCGCCTCGATCTCCACCGAACACTTCCACTCGCGCAGCGGGTTGTTATCACACGGCTTTCGGTAGAAGATTTCCGTACTCTGGTGCGACAGGAAGGGAAGCCACCCACGATTCTTGTCGTGAGATTCCTGCAGTGAAGAAAAACAAATTGATTGATTGGTTGATTAATATTGCTGCCAGAATCTTGCACCCATACATGATGAGTAGAAACATTAAAATTAAAATAAATTAAAAATTAAATTATTAATTTTTTAAATATATTTTTCTTTCAATTTCTCTTTTTGAAAAGATTTTAAAATGGACTACAATAATTTATCCTTCTTAGTCTGTAAATTTTATCTTGTGATATCGGGTAATCTCGTTTAGCTTCAGCCTCACCTTGAGTATTGTCTGTATACATTCCTCGCCATAAGACTTGAAATCGGGTCCCTCGTGATGCGGGGTTTTGTAGAATTCATCGAACTGCGTGGGTTCGCTTCCTTCCATGCATGATAGGTGGAGCTTGCTGAACACCCAGGGAGGGATCTGTATGCAAAAATTCACATCGGTTGAATTACAAAGTTACCGGTAGTGGATAAACATTTAAGTGATTTCGATAAATTTTATTAATAATTTATCAATAATTTTATTAATAAATTCACTATGTATAATTAAAATATTGCTTCAAAATTTAATAATTTTAGTAAATATTCAATGTCTTTTAATTTATTCTTAACCTAGCCATTGATATTATCCTTGCATTTGGTTGTTTATCTTTAAAAATTAAATGTATTAAATTTATTGCTTGCACGAGAAAAACTAAATTTCACAAAATATTTATTTATAACCAATCGTGATGCTCACCATGAATATTTTCTTGCACTCGATAACCATGGCAGTGAGACACTCGTGGGCCGCCTTCTGTTCCAGGAGGTCGCGTGGTTCGGGCACGCCCGGGTTTTTGCGGTTCCTCTTGGGGCTGGCGGTCTGGTTGTTGCGCACGCCGCACATGTTGAAGAGAGATGGAGCGAAACACACCGCCAAGTTGCTTGCTGTCATCTGGAGAACAACAAAAATCAGTTATTATGTCCCATTGAAATGTGACGATGTAGATAAATAAATAAAAATAATGAAGACAATAGTACTTCAATTATTTATTGAATACTGTATAACGCCACTAGCCCAAATCAACAGAAAATATTGACTAGTTCAGAAAATAACCCCAAAATGATAAACCTCTGAATCTTAGATGAGGAGAGTTACCTCCCTCTACCCACCTGGTGTTCGTCGGCGTGTTGTGAGATATCACTGAGAAACAGCAGCAAGGACTGCAACGTCTCGCGGTTCTCGTCCGGGAGCAGGACAATGGCCGCCTGTATCGCTTCTATACGCAGAGCACTCGGCACATCTGAGGGCAGAACATCACATATAAAATTCCAAATGTTGGTGGCGAAGTATGATTTTTAAACACTGATTTTCGAACTTTTTAAGTGTTAAAACTAGCGATTTGTTATTGTGAGAAGGTAAGATTACAGAAGTAGTAAGTTATTGCTTCACATTGCAATGGGAATCTTTCACATTTACCGAGGTAAATGAATTAATTAATGTTTTACATCGCTACTGAGGTACAACTACTCACGTGTGTATATACTGATGAACGTCTCGGAAAGTTTGTTGGTCAGGAGACATTCTGGAAGCTCTCGGAAATACTGTTTGAGAGCGTCGGCGACGTCGTATGCTTGCATGTCAGAGAAATCAACGACCTCTGTGAACGACAAAAATAGATCCATCAATATTTTGGTATTTTAACATTGCTGCAACATTACAAAATTGAGGTTTAGATTCTTTTACTTATATCACTGCTTCTCAGTTCAGGGCAGGAGGAAACTTGCAACATCCTTAGAAAAATAAAATAGAAAGACAAATAGCAAAAATTCATACCAGGATGGTTTTCTAGGTCGTTCCTCAACTTCTGTATCCGGGACCTGACGCCGGACTTGCGGAATATCCCCAGGGCGTCGCCGGCCGCCTTCCGTAGGTACCGCATGGCGTACAGGATGCACTGCGGTAGCGGCTGCCCGGACCGCTGCAACGTCAGATGCAGTGGCAGCCCGTACACGTTCTTGTCGCTGTAGTCGGGCAGCTTGTTCCGCTTCATGAAGCGCGGAACCTGCATCCAGTTCCACCCGGTTCTGTTGGTCGGCGAGTACTTCTCCATGATGGCGGTCAGCTTGAGTAGGGACAGTTTCCGGAGCACCATGACCTGGGTCACGGACAGCGCCGCGATCTGGAGGTCGCGACTGTTCAGGCTCGGTCGGTGCGACTTCTGGAAGCTGTGCCAGCGGATCCGCTTCCGTTTCTTGTCGCTGGAAATTTGTAATGAATTCCGCATTATAGACGAGGATGTGACGTCAGTCTTGCCCAATATATTTTTGTAAATAAACAAATTGACTGAAAATAATTTGTAAAAATGTTGATGGTATATTTACGATCCATGGAGTTCAGATTACAATGGACACTTTTGGTAAGCATGGATTTTTTTGAAAGTGGGGTGTAGCTATGCTTTGAAAGACAGATGTATTTTTCTCTCGCTCAAATATAAATTTTCTAAATAATAAATTCTCACACAAAGCCTACTAGTTAGCTACACCACAAAAACAAATGTAATATCGTCACAAAATGTGGTCAATCTGAATGACGTCATATGATCATGTTTACCTTGGAGCTCGTGTCAGGGATGAACCGACACCGGAATCGCGACGCTCCCTCCCCTCGATGTGTTCGAGGGAATCGTCGGGGGACAGCTCCTCCCCTGGAATGTCGTCATGGTCACTGGTCTCCTGCGACGACGACAGTTGGCTGCTGACATCATTGTCGTGCGTCGTCTCTTCCTCGTGGTCCACGCTGACATCTCGGTCGATGCTGATGTCGCGGTCGATGCTGAAGTCGTGGTCCACACTGACGTCTTCATCCATCGGCGACGCTGGCGACGCTATCGACGTCCTCTCAGCCTCCAGGAATGATTCATCTTTTTGCTCCTCTGGAAAAAATAAAACCACAAAATATTTTTAAGATTTTTTAATTAACAGAAAATGGCAAAAGTGATATTAGAAGCAGTCAAATCCACTTAAATTATACATTATGCTTTATTGCACATAGCATACGTAATATTGCATAGGAAATCCAATACAAAAATAAAATAAAATAACGATTTACAAGGGAGACAAATCAATGGAGAAAAAAACCCGGAACCTAACCTGTATTGTCGCACTACCATTTACCATTATCATTATCCCTGTTGGATTAGGCACAGGTACTTAGGGCATATCTGGTTGCTCGTTAAGGCATATGGGTAAAATATTCCTGTTGTGATGTAAAGCACTAATTCATTAATTTAAGGAATATTTGCAGTCATTTCTATTAAATGTATGTATTATGAATATTTCAGAATGATAGTCAGAATTATTATCGTATAACCAGAACAATAATAAAACATATATATAATAACAAAATAAATACAATACAAAAAAAAATACAAAAGAAAATACATATTGCAGTATTTAATTCAGAATTGTATTGATGATGTAACACGAGATTAAGGGAATGCCAAAAAGAACACGCGTATAGTAAATAAAATGGCAACGTGACAAATCCGAATGTTCTCTACAAAGGTTACAATGGTGCATTCTAAATGCTGAATGTCCACTGACTGACTGCAATATGATTGATGAAAAATCCCCCAAGTCAACAGGTGTTTATCCTACATTCAGACCGACATGACCCAAATATTTGCAATGTACATCCCAGTTGAGCTTAGAGCGAAACATGACAGAGATATGTCAGCTGAGCAAAACGACAGGTGTGATTGACAGCTTGACCTAGGAATAAAACCCAGTTAAAATGTACACCCCCTATCTTGTACCTGTGGGGTTATGTGAGGTTATCTGAGGTTCTTTTAGGGTTATTTGGGGTTATTTGAGCAATTACGCAGGTGCTGTCCAAGCTAAATTTTATGACAGGCTTTCTGTCGTGTCATGGCAACGTTTACTTTTGTCAGTTGGATTTGCTACTACATGTATTTGCAGTTCGGACACAAATGGACACAATCTGTTTTTGTTTCCGGAGCCAGTCGGTGAATGTACCAGTCAGTATATTGTCATATTGTCAAACACTGTGACAATATACATGTACATGCTATGTTCTATAGGTTTATCAGTTTATTAACCTATCCTCTTCCTTATAATGCTATCTCTGTGTCCTTATTATGAAACCTATACTGAATTTTTATAAAAAAGACAGTTTGACAATTTGGAGTATGAATACGTGAAAATTGAAATTGCACTATGGTACAGCATTTTAGTCACATAAAATATCAACATAAATAAAATAAAATAATTTCCCTGGGAAATTTTAATTAGCTAACAATAAATGTTTCTCCACCAGTTATCATATAGATCTAAAGAACAAAAAGACAAAAATAAAATATGACCAAAAAATTCCCAAACTCAGCATTTGTACGGTTGACCTGCTTTCTTTGTCCGGTCAACTTGATTTCTTTGTCAAATTGAATGAATGATGATAAAGTAAACTACTATGCGTGAAATGCCCATGTCTACAATACCTATAATTACCTATCACTGCACCATTAACCCCACTAATATAGGCTCAATTAAATAGATATACTCCCACTCTCTCAGGCAATGATTAAGTCTTAGATAATATAATATTCAGAGAAAGTTAAAATTCATATGAGAAAATCTTATTCCTCTGAATGAATTTTCAATGAACAAAACTTCAAATTGAATTTAACAATTGCATTTTGCATTCAAAGCCAAATAACGACATTTTATCCATGCATGAAAGGAAAGTCAATTATTGATGATAAAATGATGAACACTACACATATGCCTGATAACAATTCTTGAAATTCTAACAAAATAATACACACAAAATCCATTGACCCCCAAGCATAACACCTTTAAAAATGTCAATCAAATTCTACTCTCTCTCTCTCCCTATTACAAGTCTACATGCTACAGTTAACCCTGCACTGTACAGAGGCAATGTTGGTGTATCCCAGTCAAACCCAGTATAAATTTAAACACTGCTAACCCCAGTGTCATGTGTTTTTATGTACACATGTCAAATCTATTTCAAGTAGCCCTACAATTAAACATAGATACCACACCGGGCATGGCATTATTGTGTTTCCTGCTGCTAAAATACCCCTTTGGAATTTCCTAATTGGACAGATGAATTCTGAACACTAGATCTTTTGTGGGTTGAAAAATGAGCAGCGACCAGCTCTGTTTGTTTATTTCCTGATCCCCGAAAAAGCCAATAAATGTTTCAACATGTTTCTAATACAATAAAATGTTTCATGATATTTTTTATACATGAATGTATTTATATAGGACTACTTTGTGTGTCATGGAATCGCATATAAACTCCTCAAAAAGAAAACTCCCATTTCTCGTATTTATTTATTTTGATATACCTGGGTATTGTTTTACTATGCTCTCATAGCTGCTAAAAGACCAGTGATCTTCTTTTAGCGATCAACGAGATAGATGGATGGATGGATGGATGGATAGATGGATGGATGGATAGATGGATGGATGGATGGATGGATGGATGGATGGATGGATAGATGGATGGATGGATGGACGGATAGATATGAGAGTAATATGGTCTCTTAGTAGATAATACAAGAGTGACTTGAACCCATACCCAGGAATATTGTCTTAACTTAAAACAATTTATTGTAATTTTTAATCATTTATATAATTATTTTATATATTTATTTAAATATTTGACTTAATTATTTTATTTGTTCATTCTTTTATTTATTTATTCACTTATTCATCCTCTTATTTACTTACTCATTCATCCTCGTATTTCTCAAGGAATATATATAATTTTTCCTTCACAAACGCTTGTCTGCCAAAGACACCACACACTACATATAGTTTATGCTGTAAACACTCTCCGACACTTATTTCCACTAGTGTTGTTCTTCCAGCGATTCTCCACATGTTTATGACAACATTGATACCTGCCATTTGAAGAGGTCGACATGGAGGGTGGTTGACCTTTATGTTTTGCTCCTAGGGGTGGGGGAGAAGGTTAGTGGGTAGTGGGGGTGGGGGTGGGATGTGACGCTGCATGACTTATAGGATGTGTATGGAGGTTGGATTGATGAGTTCACCGAATGGGAAGGAAGGAAACGAGAGGGTTACGAATATGTGTTATGGGGGTGAGAATGATACATGGTTGTTTGGCTGGATGGGGTGTGGATGCATGACTAGGACATGGATAGGGTGTAATAGATTGAGTTATTGTTTTACATCACAAACAGGAATCTTTCATCCATACATGATGGTGTAATAATGAGAGTGATTACAGAATGTATCGTCAGCTGCGGTAATCTTTCACCCATTTGTGATGAATAGATGAAACTACATTATATGAACAAGGTTTTGTAAGAGATTTGATTTTCTAGTTTAGATGTAGCTTTCCATGGTTTCATATAAAATAAATAATTTTAAAAATCTGTCAAGATCTCTTTCAATGCTCAACTTGATTAGCAATTTACTGCATCTGACAATTTCAATGAAAACTAGTTATAAATTCTAATGTTTGTAAACAAAAATGTCAATAAAACTAAACAATATTATGTCTTACTAAATTTCTTTAAAGGCACTTGTAGAAATTATCTGTTCAGTATTACTAATTCTAATATTTGCATGGAATATTTGCAGAGACTATTCATGTCTTAAAAGTCAAGTCACAACCAAACTGTTGATCAATAATAAACCATGTCCAAATTACGATCAACTGTCCAGACATGTTGCCCACTATACTGGGCAACTACTGGTAACAACAGGTAACAATGTCTTTCCTAAGACCCTCAGAAGACTGGCCAGTGTCCAGCAGTGACCACTGACCACTGACCATCCCTGACAGTGATATGCTATATTGCCAGCACTAGTTTACGACCAACAAAAATAGCTGTAAAATATGGGTCAGGCAGATTAGCACAAATCCCAGTTAAGCCTATAAATCGTCTCTTTAATAACCATCCCCATCTCTTTATTAGCTGACCCTGCCTGTGTTCATAAACAACACTAGCAGGATAGTCACCAGCCGCTCACAAGTGTTAAAGGCATAATCCCTTAAAGTCATGGAATGCAATTTGTAAACATTCTTTCTCTATTTATGAATAATAGGGTTAAAGTTAGATTGTTAACAGGGTTT
This sequence comes from Lepetodrilus fucensis, assembly GCA_032361325.1. NCBI lineage: Eukaryota > Metazoa > Mollusca > Gastropoda > Lepetellida > Lepetodrilidae > Lepetodrilus > Lepetodrilus fucensis. The sequence goes on from JAUTBV010094351.1 coordinate 11,507, forward strand.
TATGATCTTTATCAACATTACTGAGAAATATATTCAAATCTGAAAACAATATGTTTTTATATTTTGAATAAATGAACAATTGCTGGACTATTCAATCATTGCCTTAAAAGTTATCCATTTAATAAATTATGTAAATATCAGAGGTAAACAGACTAGGAGGAATCCAAATAGTCAAGTCATTATAGTATACAATAATTTCTCTGAATATTGAAAATATCAATAGTAAAATATCCAATCAGCTTGGTATAAATTTACACCAATTTTCAATAGGAACATCGGCTTTGACTCATTTACCTCTGTTTTTGCCATATATGAGTCCATTGATGGATTATGAACACTGACATTTCAAAACTAATATTTATAGAGCTTCACAGCGTTAATTCAATAAGAACATTGACCAAGATTCTCCCTTCCTTCTGTTCTTTCATTGATAAAAAAAGTTAACATTTAAAGCTACACCGCTTTGATTCAATCAACCAGGAGACTCCCTTGCCTCTGTTCTTCTATTGATTAAAATAAGTTAATATTTAGTGCTACACAGCTATAATTCAATGGGAACATTGCCCAGCAGACCCCCTTACCTGTGTTCTTGCCGTAGATGGCCTCATTGAGTCCATTGATATCCTTGTACAGTTCCTGCAGGATGTTATCCAGCTCCTCCTTGGCAGCTGTCAGGTCGTCCTCGCTGGGTTCCGCCTCCACCTCCACCTCCGCCTCCGCCTCCTCGGGCGTGGCCACCACATCTCTCCGCACGGACGCCATCGTGTCCCGGAAGTGCACCTTCTGAGCATGTCTGTTCCCGTGCGCCAGCGGTCCGCCCATGTTGTCGTACAGACTCACTCTGTTCCCCGTGCTGGGTTCGTGGGACCCGCGTCGGGCCAAGTCCGCAGCCACGGGTTCCTCTGAATAACTCCGGTCCCTCCCGAGACTGAAGCTTCCCGTGCGGGAGTTAACTCCCCTGCCCTCGCCCATGTCTATGTAACCGTTCTGGAGACGCTTTGGGAAGCTCCCCGGTTTGTGGTCGTGCGGTAAGAGGAATATCTCCATCAAGTTTGTGTCACTGTTGTTCCGTCGAACGGTCTGGTGTATCCGAGAACGTTCCGTGTCCAGGTTATATAGAAGCTGCGAGTGCGCTGAGTAGTACTCGCTGAACGAAGAGTTCCTTGATTTCTCGCTGTCGCTCATGGACCGTTCCAACATCCGATGTTGCGATGACACTGGTGAAAACCTCTCCGACATCCGGTGCGTTGAAACCGGTGAGAGACTGTCGTCGAACGACGTACTGGACATGTTTACGTCAGTGTCAGATATCACGGGCGACGTGTCGCTCACGGGCGAAGTTATTGGCGACGCGTCAAGTCTCGACACCGTGGGTGGCGACGATGAGGACAGAGGAGGGTTCTCGGACGTGGGACTGATATCCACGCAGTTCAGGTGCTGGATCTTGGCCTGCATGTGCTCGCGGTCCGCCACCACGGGACTGCTGATCTCCACGATGTTCCGCGACGTGGTGAACTTGCGGTTCCGCTTGGTCTTGAAGCTCTCCATCTTCTTCAGCATGTTCTTGGCGCTGCGGATCTTCTCGCTGGCTGCGCGGCGCAGACGCGGGCTGATGATGTTGGACTCCGGTGTCGACGTCTTGTACTCGGGCAGGGTGTAGCCGATGTGCGGCATCTTGCAGTCTAGGACGGGACTGTCATCGGGCGGACTGCTGCTGTCCTGGTCAGCCAGCAGACTGTCGTGGCTAAGGCTGGACCGCACGGTCAGCTGGGTGGCATCTATGTCCAGGTCCTTCCTCGACCAGCGCCGCACATTCTGCTGGTACTCCCAGTGGTTGCTCAGAGCGCACAGGTCTTCCTCATCAGAGTCCTCGTGCTGTAGGAGACAAAGAAAGATATGTTAAAAAATAAGATCGGCAAGGATGGGAAAAATGATAAAAATGGAATATTGAATTAAAATAAATAAAATATATTTTTTGTTTTATACCTTGCCAAAGACATTGGAAGCATTTATTTTTTTAATTATTTTTGTTTATTTTACAAAAAATTTTTATTGATAAAGATGACTTCATCCTAGAGATCTAAATTCGACACAATGAGTTCAGAGCATTTCCAGTTGCCTCCAGCATGGAGAGCATTAAATATAGATTGTCTAATGAAGTACTTTATAGCATAGAACCTTTATTGATGTAGGCAACCATGATTAATATAGTAATAAATATGCATTTTATTATTTTAAATTTTATTTTGTACTGGGGGTTTAGAGCCATTCTCAAGATTATTTCACATATCATGGCTTGTCAGTTTATGGCAGAAGGAAACCTGCAACAATTGTTGTGTTGAATTTTACAGTAAACCTGCGAGTACCAGCCAGCTGTTACTGACAGACCAACGAGTTGCATTACTACAAAATTAATTTACAAAATAAGTAGAATTCATAATCTAAGTGCATCTGTTGTCACATCTCTTGATTCAAAGACAAAATAAAAGACAAAGAGAGTACATAAACTGAGTTATTGTTTGACGTCGTAGCGAGATTCTTTTACTCGTACGTGATGATAATTCATAAAATTCACATAATATCAATAATATTACTTAATTGAAATGACCACTGCATTTATCAAACACTGACCGTTTCAAACACCATCAAATCTCCCAAACTTTGCGTTCTCCGAACGTAAAACATAATCTACGAACAGGTTCGCTGACCACACTTTCGTTCACAAATTCTACATCCTCTCACATTGAAACGCAGGTGGTTGAATCCATTAAATCTGTTGCACAAATTCTCAAAATGCGTTCTCCATCATGCTGAATGTATCCATGCTCGACACACACACACACACACACAGACAGAGAGTTTACGTACTACAATCTTCATGGGACGTGGGACAAAGCACAATCCCCACGTTCTCACCCATCGTAAAAACACACCACATATTCCAGCCCCAGCAGTGAGCAACAGACCCTAGCATATTCATCTTGGTAATTCCACATAATTCAGTTACACATTATTTTTTTACGACGTGTCCTGCTTTAGTCCGATGTTTCATCACACATAATCAAAGCCTTAATCTCGTTACATTTTTACGAGGATTCCTCGCCATCCACTAAAATCCATCTGGCCAGTTGCAATTATTTCCCTGTGCAGATAATCTCCTTCCATATTGCAGCACCAGGCGCACGGGTCAGTCAGTCGATGGAACCGGACATTCCGGCGCGGAATTATGATTTGATATCCCGGATAATTACGATTTCATATCCCGATATTTCTCAATTACTCCGTCCCGTTATCTCGTTGCACCAAATGTCAAGTGTCCGAAAATTAACTCCTCTGAACATCGGTGTGTATATGGATGGAATTAACACGTAAATGTATACACGTATCCATGGGCTAACGGCACATGTGGCACGGAGAGGTTTACGAGACGCATGTGTTGTTTTCCAATAGTGTGATCACGACTGTACACACTATACACACACTGTCAAGCTGACTGAATTCATTGTCCCATATATACACACACACTGCCTTGACGGCTTGGATTCACTGATGAATAACGGCCACTCCATGCCACCGTGTGTTTTCGAGTTATGGTAATGTCAGATCCAAGGTTCTCTTTTAGATACACCGTGAAATAGCCGGCAATCAATAACTCGCGTATAACCGTTTTTCTTCTAGCTATTTCAATTCCTAGCCAGCGACAAAGGTACATTATGCTCCAAAATACCCTCGGTTTCATTATTGTGCAAATACAGTTAATTATCAAACGCGGAAAAATAATGTCTCAATGCCAGTTCTATCACCATACGATTATTCGCGAACTTGCAATACAATATCTCATCATGCATAATAATAACATGAATAGAGTCGCATTAAGTCTATGGATGGAAAACTAGATTGGAATAAAATGGGCAGGTGCGGAATCGCAGAAACCTTGCAACATAAAAGTTCCCAGGTTAGTCAAGATTGATGCAGGAAACAAAGAAACTGTTATATTCCTTTAATCCATAGTCAATTAGACAGTAGTATCAATTAAAATTTAATAATCATAAAATCATTACAATTTAAACATTATCACCAACATCAAATAAAACAATCTGTACTTTGATATCTGGAGTGGGTAGGGGGATTACTCTCACAAAACATGTTTATTAATATCTTGTGTTCGATGCATTGACTGGTGATTCAAAGCGTGTTAAATGCTAGGAGTTAATTAGTTAATTAGTTAGTTAATTAGTTAATTGCAGGATGTTGGCTGAGTGTGCATTCAAGTCAACTGCTGTAAAGTGAATGCAAATGTGTGTCGCTATCAAAGACATATTAACTATTTAAACCATTGAAAATTCCCCACAGGTATCACAACCTATAACAATAAATATCTTTTAAAAAAGCTGAAATTTCAATTAATTAAATACACATTTAATATTTAAAAAAATAATGAAACAATTATGAAAGAGTGCGAGTAAGTGTTGATGGAATATAAATTAATGTCGTTGGGAAATCTTTCATCCATTTGCGAGGAAAAGAGTATTAATCTTAGTCTTATATGTAATTTCTTGCTTAACATTGTAGGGTTAATCTTTAGCACAATGAGCAAACAGTATGCATGGATATGGCGCATAATAAATATGCATTATAATTATTATTATTATTAATCTTTCACCCATACACAATGCCGAAACGATTACGAAAACATTTTTATATCTTAAAAGACAATTTCATCAAATGCAAATAAATCCCCATGACCAATGGCTATTTGGAGACCTACAATTAATCTTTGTCCTATATTTCCTGACAAGATGTCAGTCGCAGTGTTTTAGTGTACTAACAAGTACACAAGTACTTATTTTTATATCAAAACGTTGCGACTGACAAAGAGAATATTTCCCCACAATACGAAGCAAGATATTTCTAGTAGCGACTGAATAATTGGTCTCTTTCTGTCCCTATGACTTCTCACACACCTGGCATTGGCATTAAATGAGACTGGGGTAAGACAGGGTGATGTTTTGCAGTGTCCTCTCTTACTGTAAATGATCTATTTATCTGGAACGTAGCACACAGGCCACTGTGAGACTGGGGTAAGACAGGGTGATGTCTTGCAATGTCCTCTCTTACTCACAAATACTGTTATATATAATAGCAGGCAGGACACGCATAATCAAACTCGCAGGCAGGACACACATAATCTAACATGTCTAACTCAAGCCATCCCTTGAATAATTTTTAGACGAACAGGATGTTTTTACGATTATTAATTTTGTGGTATTTTAGATGTATGATTTATTGTTCTTTGTGGTATACATGATGAGGCCATAACTATAATGTTAACTGAATAATTAACATAGATATTATATCAATCATATGCATGATTTAGTCAAATATATCGACTTTTCACAAATTGTTATCATAATGTACTTTTAATCTGAACACTATACATACAATAACATTACTTTTACCAATGAATTGACCAATTCTATGGACATTAAATATATATATATTTTTTTTAAATACCTGAGAATAATTTAAGTATGAGTGAATTACTGTTAATAAAATGAGATGTTGTTAATCTGTCATTTAATAAGCACAAAGTTTATAAACACTGAAGTGAGTAACTCCCAAAATTTCGCTAAACAGATTTAGTATCTAAGCATAATGTTTGCTTGTGAACAAACCTCCTTGATCTGGAGGGCCAATTATCTCTGGCTATCATATGTTTGGACTTAATAGATTATCAAAATTTATGCACACCCTTCACAAGGGTCTCAAGAGGGGGTGGGGCCCTTATAGGGATCACAAATCAAAGGAGACCCAATATTTGTCCAAGCAGATAAGTACAGCTAGGACCTATATATAGACAGCCGGGCCTATAGATAGATATCTTGGCCTGTAAACATTTAGTTGGGCCTATAAATAACAATGATAAATAATAATAATAATAATAATAATAA